>PITA01016290.1:0-47088 GCA_004023965.1 Spilogale gracilis
CCCCTTTCTCCGCAGCCTCTCCAACACTTGTTGTTTTCTGTCTTGTTAATTTTGGCCATTCTGACTGGTGTAAGGTGGTATCTTAGAGTGGTTTTGATTTGAATTTCCCTGATAGCTAGTGACGCTGAACATTTTTTCATGTGTCTGTTGGCCGTTTGTATATCTTCTTTGGAGAAGTGCCTCTTCATGTCTCTTGCCCCTTCTTAGCTTTGATAAGAAAGACTTTAGGGAATAGTGAGAGTCAGAGCTGAGTCTTAAAGAATGAGAGTAGTGTGACCTGATGTTTAGAGGTGAAACTAAGAATTTGAGTGACAACAAGTAGGCCGACAAATTTTATTTTGATACAGACATTCCCCAAAAAGGCACCATGCATATTTTTGAGAAACCCTAGGATATATAGGTCAAAAGAAGGTAAAACTGGAAAATGGCTTGATCATATTGTATAGTTTCTTAAATACTACATTGAAGAGTTTATGCCTTTGTGTAGGCAGTAGAGAGCCAGTAAGTCTTTTTCCAGTCAAATTACATGATTGGAGCTGTTCTTTAGGGTAACAATTTAGACAATAACTTTACCCAAATTCTTGCCTAGAGGTGGAAGAAATTAGGTGCTGGGCTTGCTTTCTGTTTGTCCAAGACAGAGTCAGCAGTGTTTTGGCTCACTGGCTTGCATAGGGCAAACTGCCAACTCAGGAACACAAATTATATGTATTTAAAAACAAAAACTAAGAAAAGCTTATAATAGGCACTGCCACAGTGTGGTGATAAAATGTCATCCTATAATCAAATGATTCTATTCTTCTATTTCTTAGTTGTTCATGTGGAAGAAAATACAGAGATGAATCGTCAGGAGAGAGGGACCACTTGCTTCTAAACTCCTGATGATTGTTTCTAAGACCACTTGTCGCAGCATTTGAATAGGTTTCAGCTGCTCTCAATAGTATCTTCATATCTTGTTCCTCAAAAAGATCGCCTCGTTGGGGAAAAGGGCTATCATAGGTTATAGTGGTTCTCTGAAATGGCATCATAAAATACAAGAAGTCCAGACACGACAAAGGCTACAGAGAGGATTACCTAATTTGTATATTTAGTTCACAGTATTAAATAACCATCTAAATGATGATGAGGGGGCCAGAGATAACCTATGACTTCATGACAGTTGAAGAATGCAACGATAGAAATAACCGTCTAGAAAAACAACTCAAACCTAGCAGTTCTATCCATGTCTTTCAAGGGCCTTAGGGATGGCTAAGCTTGAGATAGACTTTATATGGGAAAAGGCTTTCCTAATATGTTTCCAGAAGCTCAAATCTACCATCTGGTTGAAGCAGCTGTGAGGAAAACCTTTGTTGTGTTGTTTTGCAATTTGTTTCCACTAGTGTCAGACAGAAACTCAATGCAGGAGGAAAGGATTGCAGTACAAACAAAATTAAATTATTTAAAATAAATAATTGGAATTAGAGCATCAGAAGTGCCTAGCAAATAACTGACATGCCGGAAAATTTCACTGAGGGTACAGAAGGAGGATATTTCTAAGAATAGTGAAATGGAGAAATGACCCTTTTTTGAATTTTAATGAATCAAAATTAAAAGAATGCTTCTGATTTTCATTTTCAATCAAGCATCCAAGGTATGTCCAATGTTGCAAAAAAAATTTAATAGTCTCTTAACATTAAGGGGTTCTATTGAAGGACATCTTTAATGAGAAGTCTTATTTAGAAGTCATTTTTAAATGTATTTTTTTAAAGATTTTATTTATTTGACAGAGAGAGAGATCACAAGTAGGCAGAGAGAGAGGAGGAAGCAGGCTCTCTGCTGAGAAGACAGCCCAATGCGGGCCTTGATCCCAGGACCCTGAGATCATGACCTGAGCTGAAGGTCGAGGCTTTAACCCACTGAGCCACCCAGGCGCCCTTAAATGTATTTCTGTATAAAACTAATACATGGTTATGGGAGAACATTAAAATAAAAATATATTTTTGCAACATCACAATCCCACCAAACAGATGACTTAATATTTGCTTGCCTGTATTGTATATGGTTTATGTACTATATTACATCTACTATTAGTGTTAGATAAAATTGAACATGACCTCCATTGGTGCAGGCATTTATTTTTGTTTCGTTTAACTTTGTTTATTGCTGTGTCTTCAGTGCCTAGATCATTGCCTACTTTATATAGGTACTCAATAAATATTTTTTGAACTAATGAAAAGCTCAAAATAATTATGTCATTTAAATAAAACATACATGATATATGTAGTATAACATTACACATGGATCACCTTGTATCTTTATTTTTTCATTTGATATTAACTCATCTGCTAGAAAATATTTTTAATGGCTGCATTAGATTCATATTATGAGTGTATAATAAAGTTTCCTTAGGAAAATTTTTCATCATTTCCTTAGGAGTTAGCTTTAGAAGTGGAATGTTAAACAATTGATGTAAATATTTTCATATATCTGTTTTAAAAAGATTTTATTTGAGACAGAGAGAGAGAGAGGGAGGAGCATAAGGTGGGGGCAGTTAGGGGCAGAGAGAGGAAGAAACAGACTCTTTACTGAATAGGAAGCCCGACACAGGGCTCGATCCCAGGACCCTGAGATCTTGACCTGAGCTGAAGGTGGATGCTTAACTGATTGAATCACATAGGCACCCCTTGTTTTTCTTTTCTTTTCTTTTCTTTTCTTTTCTTTTCTTTTCTTTTCTTTTCTTTTCTTTTCTTTTCTTTTCTTTTCTTTTCTTTCCTTTTCTTTTCTTTTCTTTTCTTTTCTTTCTTTCTTTCTAAGATTTATTTATTTGAGAGAGAAAGAGAGTGTGGGGGGGGTGGCGCAGAGGAAGACAGAGTTTTAAACAGACTCTGCACTGAGTGTGGAACTCCATGTTGGACTCAATCTCATGACCCTGAGATCACAACCTGAACAGAAACCAAGAGCAGATGCTTAAATGACTGTACCACTCAGGTACCCCTCCTCTTCATTTTTAAAATTTTCTTTTTGTTTTATTTATTATTTTACTGTAAATACATTTTTCACATTTGAGTTAACATCTAGCAATCTTTTCATTCCCTAGCAATATTTCTTTTAATTTTGTTTATTGTTTTGCTTTTATGCATAATAAAATATTTGCTATACTTCCATCCATTTCATTTACTTTAAAAGAATATTACTATAGTTAACATACAATATTATATTAGTTTTGGATGTATAATACAGTGATTCAAGGGTTCTGTACCATCTCCCCTCTAATAATCATCAGCTTGCTCTTTGTAGTTAAGAGTACATTATTTGGGGCGCCAGGGTTGCTAAGTTGGTTAAGCTATTGCCTTTGGCTCAGGTCATGATCCTGGAGTCCCAGGATCAAGTCCCGCATCGGGCTCCCTGCTCAGCAGGGGGTCTGCTTCTCCTTCTGACCTCTCCCCTCTCATGCTCTCTCTCTCTCGCTGCCATTCTCTCTCTCTAATAAGTTAAAAAAAAAAAAAGTGTATTATTTGGTTTTTCTCTTTTTTTTTTCTGTGTCCATTTGTTTTGTTTCTTCAATTCTGCATATGGGTAAAATCATATAAGCACTTGTCTTTCTCTGACTGACTTATTTCACTTAGCATTATAGTCTCTAGATCTGTCCATGTTGTCATAAATAACAAGATGTCATTCTTTTTTATAATTGAGTAGTATTCCTCTATGTGTGTGTGTGTGTGTGTGTGTGTATCACCTCTTCTTTATTCATTCAACTCTCAATTGACACTTGAGCTGCTTCCATATCTTGACTATTGTAAATAATGCTGCAATAAACATAGGGATGCATATATATCTTTTTAAATTACTCTTTTCATATTCCTTGGACAAATACCAATAGTGGAATTACTAGATCATATGGTAATTCTATTTTTGACTTTTTGAGGAACTTCCATACTGTTTTTCACAATGGTTACACCAGTTTGTATTCCCACCAACAGTGCACCAGTGTTCCTTTTTCTCCACATTCTCAGCAACACCTGTTGTTTCTTGTGTTTTTTATTTTAGCCACTCAGACTAAAGTCACACAGTGAGGTGATATCTCACTGTGGTTGTTTGATTTGCATTTCCCTGATGATGAGTGATGTTGAACATCTTTTCATGTGTTTGTTGACCATCTGTATGTCTTCTTTGGAAAAATGTCTGTTCATGTCTTCTGCCCATTTTTAATTGGATTCTTATGGGGTTTTGTTTTGTGTTGAGCTGTAGAAGTTCTTTATATATTTTGGATACTCACCCTTTATCCAAAATGTCATTTGTAAATATCATTTCCTAATCAGTTACATTATCTTGTAATTTTGTTGATTGTTTTATTTCTTGTGCAGAAGCTTTTTATTTTTTATGTGGTCTCAATAGTTTATTTTACTTTTGTTTTCCTTGCCACAGGAGACATATCTAGGAAAATGTTGCCACAGCCAATGTCAGAGAAATTCTGCTTGTGTCCTTATCTAAAATGTTTATGGTTTCAGGTCTCATATTTAAGTTTTTAATGCATTTTGAGTTTATATTTGTGTATGGTATAAGAGAGTGGTCCAGCTACATTCTTTCGCATGTGGCTGTCCAGTTTCTCCACCACCATTTGCTGAACAGACTGTCCAGTGTGTCTATTTTTTTTGCCAATACCACACTGTTTTGATTATTACAGCTTTGTAGTATATATTGAAATATGGGATTTTGATACCTCCAGGTTTGCTCTTTTTTTTCAAGATTGCTTTGACTCTTTGGGGTCTTTTGTGATTCCTTCTATACAAATTTTAGGATTATGTGTTCTATCTATTTCTGTGAAAAATGCTGTTGGTATTTTGATAGAAATTGCATTAATCTATAGATTATTTTGGATACAGTGGAAATTTTAACAATATTTATTCTCCTAATCCATGAGCATGGAATATCTTTCCATTTGTTTGTGTTGTCTTCAATTTCTTTCATTGATGTTTTACAGTGTTCAGGTACAGGTCTTTCACTTCTTTAGTTAAACTTATTTTTAGGTATTTTATAACTTTTGGTGCAGTAATAAATGGGATTGTTTTCTTAATTTCTCTTTCTGCTGCTTCATTATTAGTGTATAGAAATGCAGTGGATTTCCACTTATTGATTTTGTATCCTGTGACCTTACTGAATTCACGTATCAGTTCTAGCAGTTTTTTTTTTAAAGATTTCATTTATTTATTTGACAGAGAGAAACACAGCGAGAGAAGGAACACAAGCAGGGGGAGTGAGAGAGGGAGAAGCAGGCTTCCTGCAGGGCAGGGAGCCTGATGCGGGGCTCGATCCCAGGTCTCTGAGCCGAAGGCAGTTGCTTAACTAACTGAGCCCCCCAGGTGCCCCAGTTCTAGCAATATTTTGGTGGAGTCTTTAAGAATTTCTACATATAGTGTTATGTCATCTGCAAATAGCAAAAATTTTACTTCTTTCTTACCAAGTTGGATGCCTTTTACTTCTTTTTCTTGTCTGATTGCAGTGTCAAGGACTTCCAGTGCTATGCTGAATAAATGGTGAGAATGGATATCTTGTCCTGTTCCTGATTTTAGGGGAAAGGCCCTCAGTTTTTCACCAGTAAGTATGATGTTTACTGTGGGCCTTTATTATGTTGAAGTATATTTCCTTTAAACCTACTTTGTCGAGGGTTTTTATCATGAATGGATGTTATACTTTGCCACATGCTCTTTCTCCATCTATTGAAACGATCATGTAGTTTTTATTCTATCTCTTATGATGTGATGTATCACATTAATTGACTTGTGAATATTGAACCACCCTTTCAACCCAGAAATACATTCCACTTGATTGTGGTAAATGATTTTTTTTTAATGTATTGCTAGATTTGGTTTGCTAACATTTTATTGAGGATTTTTGCACCTAAGTTCATCAGAGATCTTGGCTATAGTTTTACTTTTTTTGTAGTGTCTTTATCTAGTTTTGATATCAAGGTAATGCTGACTTTATAGAATGAATTTGGAAGTTTCCTTTCTGCTTCCATTTTTTTGGAATAGTTTGAGAAGAATAAATTTTTGGAATGGCTAAAATTAGCAATACAGGAAACAATAGGTTTTGGCAAGGATGCAGAAAAAGAGAAACTTCTTGTACTGCTGGTAGAAATGCAAACTGGTGCAGGCACTTTGAGAAAAGTATGGATGTTCCTCAGAAAGTTGAAAATAGAACTACTGTATGATCAAGCAATTGCACTAGTAGGTATTTACCTAGAGGATAAAAAAAAAAAAATCAATTCAAAGGGTACATGCAGTCTAATGTTTATAGTAGCATTACCAACAATAGCCAAACTATGAAGAGAGCCCAAATGTCCATCGACTAATAGATAAAGAAGATATGGTATATATATGTATATGTATGTGTGTGTGTATATATATATATATATATAACAAAATATTACTCATATATATTACTATATATATATAACAAAATATTACTCAGTCATCAAAAAATGAAATCTTGCCATTTGCAGTGATGTGGATGGAGCTAGAGTATATTATGCTAAGTGAAATAAGACAGAAAGACAAACACCATATGATCTCATTCATATGTGGAATTTAAGATGAACATATGTAAAGATGAACATATGGGATGGGGGAAAGAAAAAAAAGGAAAAAAGGAAAAAACCATAAGAGACTCTTAACAATATAGAACAAACTGAGGGTTGATGGAGAGAGGTGGGTGAGGGATGGGTTAGATAGGTAATGAATATTAAAGAGGGCACCGGTAGGTGATGAGCAGTGGGTGTTGAATGTAAGTGATGAATCACTGAATTCTACTCCAGAAACCAATATTGTACTGTATCTTCACTAACTAAAATTTAAATTAAAAAAATAAAATAAGTGTTTGGCAGAATTTACCTGGAAATCTGTCTGTTCCTGGACTTCTGTTTGTTGGGAGTGTTGTTTTGTTTTTATTTTTGTTTTATTACCAGTTCAATTTCATTGCTGAAAATCAGTCTGTTCCAATCTTATATTTCTTCCTGATTCATTTTTTGGAGATTATATGTTTCTAGGAATTTATGTATTTCTTCTAGGTTGTCAATTTGTTGGCATAGAATTTCTAATAATATTCTTTCATAATCTCCTGTATTTTTGTGGTGTTGGTTGATAACTTCTCTGGTTTTCTGACTTTTTCATTTGAGTCCTCTCTCTTTTTTTGAGTCTGACTAAAGATTTATCAAATTTGTTGATCTTCTCAAAGAACCAGCTCCTGGTTTCATTGATCTGTTCTATTAGTTTTTTGTTTGTTTGTTTGTTTTATTTTTTAGCTTTTAACTTATTTCTGCTCTAATCTTTATTTTTTTCTTTCCTTCTTCGGGTTTGGGTTTTTTTTTTCTTCTTCTTCTTTTCCTAGCTCCTTTTGGTGTAAAGTTAAGGAGTTTACTTGGTAGGCATGTATTTCCATTGACTTCCCTCTTAGAAAAGCTTTTCCTACATCTCAAAGTTTTTTGACAGTTGTGTTTTCATTTTCATTTGTCTCCATATTTTTTTAATTGTTCTTTGATTTCTTGGTTGACCCATTCATCGTTTAGTAGCATGTTATTTAACTTCCATATATTTGTGTTCTTTCCAGATTTTTTCTTGTGGTTGATTTTTAGTTTCATGGTGTTGTGGTCAGAAAAGATGCACAGTATAATTTCAATCTTCTTAAATTTGTTGAGACTTATATTCTGGAGAATGTTTCACGTGCACTTGAAAAGAATGTGTATTCTCCTGTTTAGGATGGTATGTTCTGAAAATATCTGTTAGATCCATCTGGTCTGATGTGTCATTCAAAGCCACTGTTTTCTTGCTGATTCTCTGTGTAGAGAGTCTATCCATTGTTACAGTCCTCTGCTATTACTCTATTACTATTGATTAAATCCTTTATGTTTATTATTAGCTGCTTTATTTATTTGGGTGCTCCCATGTTTGATGCAGAAATATTTACAATTATTATATCTTCTTGTTGGATTGTTCCCTTAATATTCCCACTGATTATACAGTGTCCTTTGTTCCTGGAGAAGTCTCCTCATAATCCCTCTCACTTCAGCATATGCTGTGAGATTAGTAAATAAGTTTTTTTTACCATATACCCCAGGTGATTTTCAAGCTGCTTCTATGATTTATCTCTACAAGGCTGTTTGCTGTGCTGTCCTTTTAAGGGTGGGCACTCAGTTTCCTCTTGCCCTCCTGGCTCTCCCAGAGTGGAGCCTGCTTATTTTTAAAGTTCCAGGTGTTAAGCCCTGCTGATTATAAGAACTCATGAAATTAGGCCCACTGTTTTTCAAAGCTGAATTTCTCTGTGTGTATTGCCTGTGCCTGGGTGCTTGGCATGAGAGTCTGTTTCTCTCCCTTCTCCACCCCCAAGACCAGTACCAAGGATCTTTTAAGCTCAGGACCACATCTCCGCCCTTCCTACACTCTTCTTTACATTTAGCTGTGGAGTCCGCAAGGCATTGGGTTATTTACATTGATGTGCGTTTTATCTAGATGTATCTGTGAGGTGAGCTTAGGATCTTTTTGGAAGTCCATTTCACCTCCTGTGTTATTTAATAATTAACCGGGATTTACTTAATATACTTAACCATTATCTTAGATTCATTTGTCAAATGATCTGTTTATTATCTGCTATTTTATACATATTTAGTAGATAGTATGGACTTCTGATGGGTTTTTTTTTTTACAAAATTTCTCTTCCTTTTAACTGATCTGTCCTATTTTATTTTTATTCTATTTTAAATATAACTGCTGTTAGTATATTTTAATATGTAGTTAAACAAGTCTTGCTTCATTAGTTACCTTTCCTAAAAAAATATTTCTATACTCTCCTGCTTATTGATGAATAATGGAACAATTATAAGTTTTGAAAATTAGAAATTTAATTGATACTTTTATTAAATACAAAAAATAATTTTGAGAGTTTGATACATCATACATTACTGAGCCTTTCTACTAGGAATATGGCAGAAATTTCTAATAAAGTTTTCTTTCATGACTGGTAATTTTATACTGTTCTTCATATAACTATGAATTTCTTATTGAGCTTGGTCATATATTTAGCTGTCTATCTTCACTGTTCACTTTAATGAAATGGCCTTTGTTTCAGTATGTTCTTTGAAATATTATTCATGAGCCCCTTTTATTTTATATTTATATTTGTATGGCATCTTGCCGATTTTTAAACTTTTAATCTTTTTATTTCATTAGGGATAGGTGACTCCCTTAAAAACATTGCATTGAGGTGCATTGCCATCTTATTTATCCAACTAACCTAAGAATCTTTTTTTCATAAAAAATATGGTTGATTTGTATTCATCATTATTATTGACATTCATCTTACTTTGTCATCTTATACACTATATTTTTAATTTTTTCTGATTAATTTATTTTTATCTTAGTAAGTAGATTTTTTCCTCCACTTATTTAAAACTCTGTTATTTTAAGAGGTATAAATTATATGTCTGTTAGTGGTTATCTTGTTTCTCAACAAAAATATTAACTGTAATTCTCTATTCAGCCTAATATAAGCTGAAATAACTTCTAGTTTCTCTTTAAGATAGTTTTAATTTCTCTTTAAGATACATAGTTTTGCCTTTATCTGAACTTAGAGTCCTGCACTTCTCTTTGTGTATGTATACCAATATTAGAATGAGGTGTTCATTTATTAAAATTTCTATATTATATGTATTACTTTCTGAATAATTTTGACATTGTGACATTTAATTTTAAGTCATGTATAAAATAACTATTAAAAATGAATCTGTTTAACTCATTTCATTACTTATCTCATGCTTTGAATTTTTCATTTTCTATTTTACCTTACATCTGTTTTTTTAGGTCTTCAATTACAAATTATATAGAAGGCAGTGTATCCTCCTTGATCTCGCATATCTGGCAATATATTTTCTTCACATATAAAAAGAAATTTTTTATCATCTTGCTCTACAAAAGTTTCTCTGCATATATCACTATATTACTCTTTATTAATATTGTGAAGGAAAATCACATGCCATTGCGATATATCCATAATGCTTGAGATTTTCATGATCCTTGTATTTAAAATATTTCTTCTGGAAATGACACGCCTTTCTTCCAGTTATTTAACACAAAATTTGGGAAACCTATACATTTGTTAACATGAATGCTTCTTAGTTCAGAATATTTTTTTCAGATATGTCTTTGTGACCAAAAGTTCTTGCTTCTTCTTCAGGTGCATTACTTAGACTTAAATCTGTTTTTCTCTATTGTCCAAGTCTCTCACTTTTTCAATACTTGCTTCCAATATCTTCTTTTTGCTCTGAGATGTAAGGTAATTTGTAAACCTGGACAACAAATGACGAATCACATTTTCTTATTTATCATTTGCATCTTTTGCTACCTCCAGTTATTGCATCCTGGTTTCCTGGAAGTGTTGCCCGTTTATATCCATTTATAGTCCATCCTCTTGACTTTTTATTTCTGACTTTTTCCCCTCACAGCTTAAGAGCATTATAGTGGCCATATCTTCTTAAATTTTATCGAGCATTCCAATGTGTTTTCTGAAACTTTTTTCTAATTTTCAATGTAAATCTATTTTTTGAGATTTCTTTTCATGGTTTATTAGTCCATTGTTTGTGCATACTTTTTTCAAAAGATATACATTTTTTTACTTTGCTTTTATTCAAATGGAGCAAGATATTTTCAGACTTAATATTTACTAATGACATGACTGTGGGTTACCTGAAGATGAGAGATGATCAATTTTCTTCTATTATTTTTCTTAGCTGTGGGACTTGGGTTGCACAGCACCTACCCGATTCTCTACTTCTGGCAGGTGCTAATATATTAGTTCATAACCGGTGGAGCATATGAAATACTACACTGCTAAGCTGGTACCGACTGCTCTGGGGCTCCTTCTATCTGTTTGACCTAATGCACTTCAGCCGTAGAGACTATACCTCTTAGACTACAAGCATGCTTATTGTCAATTTACTGTCTCTTGGCTTTTGTAATTTTCTAAATCTGAGTGCATGTAAATAGCTGGGATTGAAGAATAGGAAAGGAACAGTCTTTAGCTTTCTCCCCACAGTAGCACTTCGTGAGCAGGCTTGAGTTGGCAGAGGCTGTGGGTCTCTGAGTTAATGAGAAGTAAAATGCATCTTCTTAATTTTTTTTTTCAAAGTCAAAGCCCGGAGAAGCATTTTCCAGATTGGGATTCATTTGCCTTACACTTGATGGGATTCCTTTCTTCTGACATTTATCTTCCTTTCTTTAGTAGTAATCTTTGTGAGTTGTGAGTGTTTTTTTTTTTTCTCTATAGGTTTTTTTAAGTTGGAATTTGTGAGGATCTACATGTAGGATTAAATCTAAGATCAATGTAAATATGTCCATGTTTTGATTTTTTAGAAAAAGGTGTAGTGCCTATGAGTTCTGTATTCGAGCCGTGCAAAATTGCATGAACAATTACATGACTATATTGCTGACAATTTCTAAATTGGTGAACAAGTCTTAACTAGTGATTTGCTAGTATGCAATAACAAAAATTATTAATATCTTAAAATATCTTTAACTTCTTAATGTAAATTTACATCTCATAACTTAATATCAATATAATAAAAATCGTTATAATGATATCCAAAATGGCATCAATGCTGTGATCCCAAGCCTCGAGACTCAGAGATGCCTACAAGAATCAAATACCTTTGAAATATTTCCTTATGCTCTACCCCCTACATATCTATGCTTGACCTTTTAGGTTTAGTACTAGTTGGATTTACATTCTGCTGGAATTTGCTCTGGTTTCTGCTAAAATACCTGGCTTAAAACCACTTAAAACCCTCACCATGTATTTGTATCTTGCTCTGAAAGGAACATAGGTATGAGAAAAAGGAGAAAGGGAAAGATTGGGGAGTGAGGCTCTATCACCTGGGTGAAAAGATGATGCCACTATTGGGGAAAAAAAAAAATCAGAGCAGGAGAAGACAGAGAATGAGTACAAAGCAAGTTTTGTTCACATTAGTTTTGCTTAGTTAACCCTTAACCTACTGTGTGTTAGTCCACAGATTATCTCTTACTCACCGTAAGTCATGATGAGTCTATTTAGATACGTGGGGGTAGAGTGTTTGATCAAACGATGTCCAGGAGGTGGAATTCATTGACCAAGTCCAGTTGCTGAGGATGATTTGAGGTTTTGAGATATTCTATTTGTCACGGGTTTCAACGTGGCTTTTAGTTCTTTGAACCTGAGTGTGCAAATTAAAAAAAAAAAAAAAAAACTTACTGAAAACAAAGCTCTACAAAAACAAGGAATTTGTATTTTCCCTTTTGTATTCCCGGCATTTAGGAGAGTGTTCGGCACATAATAGTTGTTTGGTAAATATTTGTGTGAATAAGTGGGTAAAGGAATGAGATGTGAGTGAAGTCAGCAATCAACAACGGGCAGTATCAAGGCTGTGGGACTTCAGAAAATGTTGCCTGGTGTAGTGAATAGTGCCCGGGAAGAGACATCAGATATGAATTCTCTTTCCTTGCATGGGAGTAACTTGCTGTGTAATATTTAGATCAACACCTCTAGCCCCAACTATTATTTCTCCTAACCTAAATTTTCTTTTGTAATCTGAAAGTTGAGAGGGTTTCTCATGAATACAGTCAGTGTAAATTTCTCTACAAACTCAAGTAACAAATGTAGTTGTAAGAACCTTGTTTTTCCAGTTATTTACTCTAATACCTGATGTGTCACATTAGCCAGAAAATCTCTGTTTCTCTTTCCCGGTAGATCTGTTAACCTCAGAGCAGATGCAGGGTGAAGCAGGGAGAACATTAGTCTTCACTGGTCTGCTGCCGTCTTCTTTGTGCTGCCCGTGGGGTCACTTTTGACACCTGATACCAGTCCACACCCAGGGGTGATGCTGCCCCCACACAGCTGCCCCCTCTGCAGTGGTTCCATGGTGGGGAGACAGTGATTACAATCACTTGTAAGTCAGCTTGGGCGGCTCTTAGGTCGGAACAATTAGTGCTGAACTCTTTAAATCTTAAACCCAGTGATCTTCAAAGGCAGCGGCTAGCTTGAGAATGTGATTTGTTACAGTGTTTCCCATTTTTCTGAACCAAAAGCACCACTGTCTTTCCTTTGTAGGGCTCACACTCCCAGAGGATGGACTAGTTTTCTTTCAGATCTTCAGAACACAAACTGTCTGATCATCATATCTGTAGACTATAAGACACATCTGCATTTGACATATCTCAGTTTAAATTTTAATACATTTAAGTATTGCCCTCCTACTCTCCTCTGGGCCAGGTTTTTTATGCATTCTTTTATTGGTTTACGAGTCTGTCAGATGGTCCAGAAGGCTACCTAGGGTCTCTTGGTATCAAGGCCTTATGGTTGCTTTTATCTGGGAAGTGGGAGATAGTAACTGAGATCAACTCTGATTAGCTATCTGGGAGCAGCTCGAAGCATATTGGTTCAAAGGGGGTAATTATATTTTATACTCTGGCAAATATGTTAACAAACCCTTTCCCCAGGCAATGGGGCACTTTGCCAGCCTTCTAAGAAAAATATTTCTTTATGCTTCCAGAGATTCCAAAACCCACCTTTTAGAAGTGAGCCAGCTTCTTTCCAAAGCTGATTTGCCATTTTAAGAATCAGAATGGTAATACTTAGTTAAGTCCATCTCTGGGCAATGGAGATGAAGAAAAATATTGTCCACAGTGTTGGCAATCTAGAATGTATCTGAATGTAATTTTGAATCTCATTGTCAAAGCCAATTAAAAGGAAAATTGTGAAACAGATAGAGACTTAGCATTAACACTTTGCTCTGACCCGCATCAGCTCTTTTTTTTCATTGTATCATCCTATTCCCTAAATTTTACTCTTCCAGCCCCCCAGAGCCTCGCATGTGTATGTTTCCCTCCTTCTCTCAGTGGGTTATCAAGTAATTCCTGATAAAGCTTCAACTAGGGACTGAGGTATTGTTCATTGGCATATATTATGCGAAAAAATCTATACAAGGAGAATTTGCATTGCTTAGTTTTTGGATAGATCTTGGTTGTAATATGTTTGGGGAAAGTGTTGCCTAATACTTCTAGTTGACCAGTCCACAGAAGCCCTTCTAAAGGGGCTTTTGGAAAATGTCAGGATGCGAGCTCAGCCCAGCTGCACTGTGATTAAGGACTCTCTGAACATCTGGTCATAGCCTGCCTGACTTCATTAATAACCTTTCTGATCCTCATTTTTCCCACAGGATATGAAATATTATTCACTCATAGAGCCGTGTGTGTGTGTGTGTGTGTGTGTGTGTGTGTGAGAGAGAGAGAGAGAGAGAGAGAGAGAGAGAGAGAGAGAGAGATGGGGTGGACATAGGAAGTTTGATACTTTAGTGACCACCTTTCCCTCCCACTCTTAGAGACATGTACTCTGTCTCATCACATTTGTTTCCACACAACCACTGAGGTGGTAAATAAAACAAAGAATTGGGAGCCCCTTCAGAGAGTTTATTTCACTAAAGCAAAATCTTATTATCTACATTATCCTTTTTCTCTTTACTAAAGTATGTCATTCATTGCCTGATCTAATCACCATTCTAAAATTAAAAATGGAAGCATAACCAATTGAAACTCAGTCGCAGGTCAATGCTCTGTCAGATAGATCTTCCAGGGGTGGGGCTTCTCAGGACAGCTGGACTATGACACTGCTGCCTAAATTTAATGCTAGAAATGCTATGAAATGCAAGCACTTTGATCAGCTCTTCAAATGTAGAGGGTGCAGGGGGGAGCAGGGGAGAAGGTGCTTTTGTATATGGCATTACATTTTAAGAACATTCCTCCCCATTAACTGATTTAACACAATTTGCAGAGGATGAAAGTCACGGATCTTATTTTAAGTATGATTGCCCACATAACTTCAAGGTCTACATGTTTCGTTGTCAGTTTGGAAATCACTTAGGTTAGTTTGTAGTAGGTTAGAAGTGGTGGTGGTGGGGGTGACACTACCCCAAGCTGCAGCCTAGTCGTACATGTTCCTTTCTTATTTTCACTTCAACTTGTGGGATATTTGGGTAGACTATATTTAAAATCTGCATCTCTAGCACACGCTCTAAGCCCTGACTAGTTTTTATTAGTAATGTAGAACTGTTTTCTTTTTTTGGAGGGGTGAAATAATTGCATAGACTTTCTTCAATTATATTGTACCATATGTTGTAAGATAAGTTACATGAGCATATGTATTTCATTATGAATATGAACATATCAAGAAGAGAACACAGGATATTTGGACACTTTCACTGTATGCCATCTCTTTTCCAACGCCATCAAAACCTCTGAAGTCTCAGGAAATTTGGATGATAATCACCTGTGAATCTTCTCACATAAAATTTCCAGTAGTTCCTGAAGTTAATACAACCAAAAATGCCAATAGAACAGACTTTGCTATATTACAGAACATCTGGTTCTGATCCTGGCAAGAGAAAATGAAAAGTAATGGAAACCAATATTTTGCCAGGATATGTTTTTTTCAAGGTTCTTTTTTAGAAATGGGCAGAGATTCAATGGGCATCAATTCCAGGAATTGCTCGTTCCCTCCCCATTTTCGTTTCTATAGCTCTTTCAGTTATGCACACACCCAGATTTATATGCTGCCATAGCTTCTTTTATTTGTAAAGCAAATCTTCACTAGAAATTTCTGATCTATAAGGTGGTACACTTGCAATAGAGTCAACATGATAAATCTTTCAAGTAACAGGATTATAGCTACTAATTAGAATGTGTTTTGCATTTACTATTTAAAAAACAAGTGGTGGGTGTTCACGATATGTCAGTGACACTGGCCTCTTTTATTATATTCATATTTCTCAAAGCTTATAAATCCACAAGAGATCTCATGTTTCACAGAAACAATACTGTTCTAAAGACAAAATACGCTATTATGTTTGCTGTTAAAAAAGGAACTTTTTAAAGTGCTGCATTTAAAAACAGGAAAATAATGCACACACACACACACACACACACATCTCCACATGTAACAAACGTAATTTTATTTCATATAAAAGAAAACATCACTCTTTTTGGGATCCTTTAATGAAAAGGAATAAATTTGTCCACGGATTTAATATTATAGAAATATTTATCAATAAGCCACATTCCTAGAAAAGTATGAAAGAGAATAACAAGGCATAATAAGGTTTTTGTCTAGGATGCTTTACATTTTCATTTCATCTGAAATTAAAGGCAAAGAGTGGTCAGATGTTTGTGACTCTGCTAAAAAAAAGGACAGAACATTTTCATTTTCCCATCTCTGTGTACCCCTTTCTGCCCTGTAATCAAAGTAGATTTTTTTTAAATTTTATTTATTTATTTGACAGAGAGAAACACAGCAAGAGAGGGAATACAAGCAGGGGGAGTGGGAGACAGAGAAGCAGGCTCTCCACTGAGCAGGGAGTCCAATGTGGGGCTTATCCCAGGACCCTGAGATCATGACCTGAGCCGAAGGCAGATGCTTAATGCCTGAGCCACCCAGGCACCCCTCAAAGTAGATTTCTCATGAAAAGTGGCATTTTAGGTACTTTGGACAAAG
This sequence comes from Spilogale gracilis, assembly GCA_004023965.1. Lineage (NCBI taxonomy): Eukaryota > Metazoa > Chordata > Mammalia > Carnivora > Mephitidae > Spilogale > Spilogale gracilis. Next base: position 16,540 of record PITA01016290.1, read on the forward strand.
AAAGATAGCTCAGTGGAAACAAAGGGATGGTATAAAAGAAATTGTGGAGGTTATATGGGAGATATAGGAATGGGGAGAAACCAGAAATTCAGAAAATTAAACCTAAGCACATTTAAAGCAACCAAGACATTACAAATGATCTGTTGTTCAGCTGATATCCTATTCCTATCACATTTATATAATTTCATTGTTTCATGATTCATGTTACTGTTCGATTTCTGGTAGATTTCTAGTATCGAGATTCAATCCAATAAATTTAAAAAGCATTTCTCTTCAGTCTTTTATGCAACTTCTAGTTTTAAAAGAACAGTTCTGCTAGGGTAGTGTAGAGAATTAGAGTAAAATATTGGGGAAGTGAAAGACGTGGGGTCTTTTTAAGTTTTCTTAGAGTACTGGTACAATTCTGTGAAATATGCCCTCCTCTGATGTCCTCAGCTTCCTGTGAGTCAAACGGATCTGTAATAGAGTCCAAAGCCCTTCCTCCTGCTTCCCAAATCTCCTGCTTGTTCAAGGACAAGCACAATTGTATGTTTTTCAGATCAGCCAGTTCCCTAGGAATGAAGCAAAATTTGCACTAAATCCTTCAAAACATTAAGTCCCGTGTAACCAAAATTAAACCTGCACCAAATATTTTTCATAGTTTTCAGCACTCCCTGTTATCCTTCCATATGCTCAGTGTTTGTTTTCCATGCTGAACAAATAAAAAGGGGAAACTTGTGTGAAGAGAAGTATGTTAGAGTTACTTCAGTGAAGTCCTGCCTATCTATCAAAGCCGTTCCCAGTTCTGGTGCAAGACTGGCTATAAAATTTAATTAATATGTATATTTAATATCGTGGCATGAAAAACATATGAACCCTGAAGGCTTAGGCAGGCCATGCTCTGTCAGGTAAATACATGTTTTGATCCATATCCAAACCCCAAATAAAATTCTGAAACCATTTGGGAAGGTCTCGAGTAAGTGTTCTTGATATTTAAAATATGCTCTGCCTTACCATATGTTTGAAGAATTATGAATATTGGCCAGTTTCTCTTTGTGAACAGTTGCAGTGCTAGCTCGACTTTTAGAAATTCCTCACTACAGGAGAGTGTCTCAAGGATCATGTGAATTTTTGTGTCTGAACTATCTGAATTTTTAAGTTTTAAAGGATTAGTGGTAGGGCAGTGTGGTTGGTTTAAATTCAAGGGTGTAGAGGCCAAATTTGTCACAGAGAGAAGGTGTACTCCCTGGAAAGGGTAACATATTAGGTGTTCGGCAGCAACACATGATCTCCTTCCTGTGTGAGCAGCTGGGCCTATTCCTGGATCCCTGGACCACTGGTGAATGATTGAAGGCTAAGTACAATGAGACACACCCATTGAGGAAGGGAGCAGTGTGACCAGAAGCCACAGTGGTGGCCCGAGGCCACCAGCGCCATGTTTTAGGGAGAGCCAAGTGCAGGGGGCAACGGAGAACAGAATGAAGCTTTAGAACCAAATGGACTGGTTTGATATTCTTCCTTTTTCCTTAGTAGCTCTTAATAAGCTGCCTAACACCTCCGAGCTTTCAGGTCCATCCTCTATAAAATGGGAGTAGTAAAATCCATCTATATGGCATAATATTAAGGATGAATGCGCTAACAAGTCAATGTGTCTAGCGAGTGTTAGTCTTTCAGTAACATGTCTTCTCCCTCAGCCTACTCTTCTTGCATGATCTTATCCACGCTTGAGGTTTAAACTGAGATTTATGCCAGTAAGTCCCAGATCTCTCATACAAGGCACACTTCTTTTCAGTGCTTCAGGCTCAGAAAGCTGACTCCCCTACCCGCCCTGTTAGCTCTCAGCTGAGCTAACACAACTGTTCTCTAAACTGTCCCCCTGCCTCATCCCCTCAGATGTGTGTTCCACACTTTTGGCAAAATGATCTCTAAACTACAGATCTTACAGGTCTTTCGCTTTTGAGGCACATTCAATCCTGCCCCATCATCTACAGATGTATCTGGACCTTTACAGAAAACCTTTGCCAAACAGGTTGTACCCTAAGTTCTGATTCACACACAGCTCTCCTGAATCATCTCTTGCCTCTCCCTACCTTCAGCCACACTGACCCACTTATATGTTGTTTAGTCATAGCAAATCGGAGCTTGTATGCCTCTGCTGTGGGACATCAGTGGTGTCTGTCCCAAATGCTTTTTGTCTTCACCTGGATGACACCTGCTCACTGTTTAATTTTCACGTTCACTCACTCCTTCTCCAGGAAGCCCTATGAATACTGACCTCACTCATATTAACGAACCAGAGTTCACTGTCCTTTCCTTTATGCTCCCATGATTTCTTGCAAATATCCCCAATATCACAACTCCCATCATATGGTTTTTCTCATATGGGCCAGACCTTCAGGTTTCTTTCATATATAATATTCAGACTAGAGGCCAAACATTGTGAATTTAACCTTGTTAGTTTGGCGTATATTTGTATTGCTATAAATGTTCTTGAACTTTGTTCTGAGACACACATAAGTTACCTGGAAAGAATCCAACCCTTTTGGGACTTCGTTTTAAGCTTTGTTAAGCTAGACCAGAGCAGCCTTTAGTCTGGGGCTAATTTTGGTCCACTACTGAGTAATTAGCCTGATTCTCTGTGAATTATGAGGCTTTCTACTCCGGCTGGTGGGAAAACAGATTGTTTTCAGCCCTACGTGAGTTCCAAGTATTATTCCTTCTAACCTTTTCAGGTGATTCTTTCCGTGGCCGTGGATAATTTCCTCATCTACACTGATGATCAGTCCTCAGCTGAAGAGTGGAGGGGAACTGTTTTGGGTCTCTTTGTACAGGGAACTTCTTTCCTGTAATCTACCCTGAGATCTCTCACCCCAACTCCTCACCTCAAAAGATCCACTGAGTTGGAGCTAGGTTCTTCCTCCCTGCACCATGGCTGGGAACCTCTCTCCAGGCAGTAAGCTAGGACAATCTTACGGCTTAGCTAGTTTATTTCTCATCTCTCAGAAACCACCACCCTTTGTTGCTTGATGTCTAATGTCTTCCTAATCAAGGATTTATAGGTTTTGTGCTTTTTAGAGTTGTTTCAGCAGGAGGCTTAATTTCTGTTACTTCATCTTGATCAGAAGTAGAAATACCACATTATATTATAATTATTGATGCATGACTGTCTTCCTTTACTAAACGATAGGGTCTTTAATAGTAAGGCTTTCTAGCACCTAGATCAGTGCTGTGTTTTGCACAGAGTAGTTTCTCAACACATTACTCCATCAAATGACTATGGCAAAAGAAAAATGAGGAAGAGAGAGACGGAATCGTACGAATCCTACACTATTACAGGGATTTTCAGAACACTCTTAGTGCTAGAGTTCTCTTCAAACCCAAGGCTACACTCTGTCTAGTGCTACTATTGAAGAGAGGCTGCCTATAAAGCAGCTTTAAAAGTGATAATCAATACATAATGTGTGTGCTATCTATCACTGTTAATCAGTGCCCCTGAAAAGTATGGTATTACAATATGAAAATCAAACAATGCCGTTTGACTTAGTCTGATGATAAGTACTAAAGTTCCCTGAATTACGGAGGGTCTTTCACTGACAATGATTTGACCTTTTCTTATTCTACTGCCATGTTGTGGGAAGACAATTATATGATGTTTAACTAAAGAAATGTTTCAGTAATTACTTTCATTAAATGTTTTGTGTAGATTATTATAGTAGACATTATTACCTGACAATCTGACAAGCATACACTCTTTCATAGAAGAAAATGATACTGGGATTGACAGTTATTAACATTAAAGTCCTAGTTTCACAAAAAGCTGTCACTAGTGGAGATGGCTTAGAATACTATTGTGGATTGAAAAGTGTCCCCCCAAAATTCATACCTTGGAGTTCTAACCCTTTGTAATTCTGAATGTGACCTTATTTGGAAGTAATATGATTGTAGATGTGATTATTAAGATGAAGTTATGCTGAAGTAGTGTGGGCCCCGACTCCAATGTGACTGATGCTGTTATCAAAAAGGAAACACTGGATACAGACATGCACGTAGGGAGAGGAGTCTAGAAGTTGAAGATGAAGGCAAAGATCGGGATGATGCTTTGCAAACTGGGAATGTCACAGATTGCCAGCAGATCACTAGAAGGTAGGCAAGAGGCATGGGACAGATTCTCCACACAGCCCTCAGAAGGAACCGATTCGGCTGATACCTGGATGCTCAACCTGGATACCTCTGACACTGTAAGACAATACAGTTTCTATAGTTTAAGCCACTCAGTTTCTGGTACTCTGCTACATGAGACCTACCAAACTAATACAAGTAGTATGTTATTTGAGTTAAGATGCACATTGATCACCTAGTCCTTCATAAGAGTAAGAAGTTGGAAATTAACATCTCTTGAGCATCTTTTCTGGTAATATTATCTCATTTAAACATCACATTTCGGTAATATAGCTCTTGCCATACCTATCATACACCTAAGTAATTTGAGACCTAGGCTAAATAATCTGTCCAAGCTATAGAATCAGAATTCCACTTTGATCCAAAGCCCCTATTTTTTCTTTTATACCACAGTGCAAACAGTAGACAGTGAAGCAGAAGGAAATGTAGGTACAGAGGTCAGCTGAGAAGCAACCTTGATTCCACCTGCAATCTTAATGCCCATTTGTCATGTAAGATTAACATTCACCTGTTGTAGGGATTAAGATGTAAGCATCTTTTGCAGGGGGGTTATTCTGCCTACCTCAGCATATAAGGCTGATTAGATGGGGCTTGCAACAAGACCTTGTGGAAGAATCACAGCAGAATTCTTTAAGGTTTTGGAACAAAACCATTTCATCTCTGTCAAGTATTTGTTTTCCTTTTGGGAAATAGCTAATGGATTGATTTAGTACTGGACTATGATGGAGACTGATTTCTTAACCATGGAACATCAGGTTAAAATATGTTGGAAGACAATTTTCTGTGGGAGTATCATATTTCTGCACATCTAGTTTTCAAGTCAATGTTAGGTACTATCTTTTTAAGGACGTTTGCATAGAAAACAGCCCGGGAAGATAGAGATTATATTCTCCTTTGAGTGCAAAGGTCAGGCTGGTTTGCTAACAGCCCCTGTGAAAGATTGAGGTTTCCTAAACACAGGGCTCCTTAGCTGTGACACAAACCCACTATGTGTGCAGTATCCACCTGGACCTTGTGGGACTTGAGGACAAAAGAACCAATGTAGACATAAAGCTTTGTTCTGTCTACTCTGCCATGAGTGATGGGGTCCTTTGTTTCTACCTCGGGAATTGTGTACCTTCTGCCACCACCTGTAGAACTGTAGCGGGCTAACTTGTTAGCTTGTCAGATGAAAAAAATCTCAGACACTTCAATGTTTGTGATGGTTCTGGTGAAATGGATAAGATGCTGACAAAGACATGGTTTTTTGGAAGAGGAAAGGGCTGTTTGTGGACTGAGTTAGAAGATCTGAAAAGTTACCTCCCTAGGGTCTAGAAGCAAATGCTGTCACCCAGATGGTGGGGGAGATGGGAGAGTAGGGTCTTCTACTGTCTTGCCTTTCCAGGGGCCTGACAGCCAGGATGTAGGAAAGAAACAAACGGCCTCAAAGGTCCATTTGATGTTGTTCACTCCCCCCAGGCAGGAGGAGGAAGAGAAGTCTCTAAATCTAATTTAGGGGGAGCAAAAGCATTAGAATTTCATTTGGTAGAGCCATGATTCAGTCATTCAAAACAGAAGTGCCTTTCCTACTGGCACCGAATGTGCCTTGCTTACTGGCATGGAGCCTCTCTCTCTCTTTCTCTCTGTCTCTCTCCATCTCTCTTCAACCCTGTTGCCTCACTCTCTCACTCTCACTAGACCCTAACCTCAGCTACTTCCTGAATATACCAGGGGACATTGGAGAGGGGAAGGATTCTATCTTCTATGACTATGGCTCTGTAACAAATGAGAGCCCAGTCTCATCCTACACAGATGCAGGAAGGAAGGAGTGCCAAGATCCCACTGATCTATTTTGGGCTGGGGTCACAATGGAGGAGATAAGCTAACAAGATCCACTGAGTGGGGTCCTTTGGCCAATGCAAAGTATTGAGTTTTGTTGTTCTTGTTGTTGTTGTTGTTGTTGTTTGCTTCTATAAATTGATGTGTTCTACACTGGTACTTCCTTCTTATGTAAATCACAAAGGACGTTATCTCAATCTGGGAAGAGTTCAGGAGAGAAGATAGTGGGACAAATCCCACTGCTGCTTGCCACTAGAGGGGTTTTGGATTGAGTATGAGTATTACTCTTTCCTCTGATATCCAGAGCTTCTACTCTAAAGATGTCCTTTTGGTCAGCAAGACAGCAGTATCAGTCTCAGCTCTGATGCACTTCTGCCAACAGGGTTGCTGATAAACACTTAGAAAACTAGGTTTGCCAAGTAAATTTCTTAGGACCATAAAGACGGATTTACAATGCTCAGTCCATGCAGCAGCTAAAAAATAACTGCTGTTTCTTTGGCCTTCATCACCAAAAACAAAAGCAACACCTTATTGGACCTATTGGGTACTGGAGATGGTACAGGTCCCCAATATTTGCGCTTTTATCAGTTGGAACCTCTAGCAAAGGGAAGTAGCCTCCATGTGGAGGCAACGTTTGGGGTTTTAAAATTATGGCCTCCTTGACATGTCTACCAAATGCACATTATTGGAAAAGCAGCTATTAGCTTTTTACTGATTTCTTATAAAAACTTAGTATCTGGCCCATGAAGGTCTTGTGACTCTCTGACCTGACATCCACTTTTCATGTGGATTAATACAGACTCAATGACTAACAAAGTGGGAAGGGCTCAAAAAGCATTGTTTGTCCAATGGAAATGTTATATGCAAGAACGCACTCTTCCTGGGCCCTTTGGTATCTCACTTTTACATGAAAAATGACAGTTATACTTTTGGGGGAAACTTTATCCCCAACTCCTGCACATGAAACTAAGCCACTAGCTCAATGGGGACTGTGATTCTCAAAGATTCTTCTAAATGCCTAGGCCTGGTTCACCAACTCTGGTACTTCCTGTGGCTACTGATCAGCTAACTCAAGACACAGCAGAGGAGCCCTCTTTGGCTTTTTAGACCATTTGCTATTTGACAATGATGTGCCTTTTATCACATAACTGTCTTCCTTAACTCCTTTTCACCTAGTCCATACAATTTTCCAATGCAGTTTGGTCACTGAATGCAGCCTCTGGGATACCCAGAAAGGAATAATTCTCTTTCACCTGCTTTCTGATGGAAGTGGTTGGGGGTCAAACAGATTTATTTGAAAAATTCAGTATTCCATTTTGAACATTATTAGGAATGATGTGTCTTTCTTTTCCCTAATAGTGGCTAGCCACAGCAGAGTAAAACCTTAGATCCTTCAATGTTATTAACGAGCTGTCATGATGAGCTGGGTATTACCATTCTGGGTATTACTTATTCTGACTATGAAGTTGAATGTGTACAATAGCAATCTAGTGAAAATAATATCTATGGAAAAGTAATGAGCTGATGAGAAGGTAATAGTTACATGAGCCAGTTACTCATAGCTTCGGATTTTCTAGTGCTACCTTGCTTCTTTTTTAACTGGTATGGCTTTCTGGAGAGGTTCCTATGATCAGTTGGCTGGGTGTAAAGAAAACTCAAGCCTAGTTTATTAGCTTTTCATAATATATTAACACAAGCTGAAGTGGATTGCTGTGGTATACAGCCCCATTCAGAATGACCCTGAAATCTTCCCAGTGGAGAAGACTTCCTTGCTTTGAAAAGGAAGGGTAAATCATGGTCAGGTTTACCAGTGATTGCTGGCTAATGCCTAATAGTCTGGCTGACTCTTTAGTCCATATGTAGAAGATCTAAAAATAGAACCAGAGCACGAGAATAGTCATATCTCATATAATTGCTCAATAAAGACCTCTATTGTGGAAGAAATCCTTAACAATCAGGCAGACAGATGGTCTACTCTATGAAAGATTATACTACTTTTGTGGAAGTACTTTTCTAGTTAGTTCTGGGTTTGGTCAATGGGCTAATGAAGAAGGGGACCATGGTGAAAGGGATAGAGGATGTTACTGAGCAAGCAACCGACACCTCTTTAACTGTTTTAGTTTTCTCAGGTTACTACAACAAAATATCATAGACTTGGTAGCTTATACAACATTTATTTCTCACAGTTTTGGAAGCGGGAAGTTCAAGATCAGGATGAGAGATCATTTCCTGGCTTGTAGACATCCTCCTCACTGTATCTTCACATAGCTGAGAGAGAGTTCTCTTCATCCCTGCATATGAGCACAGTCCTACGTCAGGGGCTCCACCCCCATGACCTCAACCAAATCAAATTATCTTCAGAAGTCCCACCTTCAGGCACCATCACATTGTGGATTAAGCCTTCAATATATGAATTTGTGGGTCACAGACATTCAATCCACAGCTTTAACCAAGACTAACCTGCCTGCTGCCAGTACTTATTGCCCATTTTCCCAATAGTAGGGATCAATCTGACTTCATTCTGGATCTGTATTTTAAGGACAGTTAGCTGTCAGATGATAGGTTAATGATGTTGAATTTCTTCCATCATAAAAGAGGAAGTGACTTGTACTCATTAAATTAGGTATTTATTCAGGATTTTGAGTTTGCTCTCCTTTCTTGTTATACATGTTTATATCTTTAGTGGACTCATTGCATTCTCCTTTATCATGGTAAACAACACAATGTGGCTTCAAATCAAATAAGACCTGATAATCATCGGGTTTAGTGATTTACCCTAGATACCATTTCCAGAATATTCCCAGCTTTACAGAACATCCAAGATGACATGTTTCTCAAAAAATTCTGTTACCTCCATGTAATTTCCTATAATTTTCCTCTATACATCTTAACTTTATTGCCTTCAAAAATCTGCCCTTTGTAGGTCAGTCATTATTTTTATAGCAAATTTGTGATGAAAATAGTTATTCAAGAGCTAACAATGGTATACACATTTTTTTTTAAGATTTTATTTATTTATTTGATAGAGAGAAACACAGCCAAAGAGGGAGAACAAGCAGCGGGAGCAAGAGAGGGAGAAGCAGGCCTCCTGCCGAGCAGGGAGATGGACACGGGGCTCAATCCTGGGTCTCCAGGATCATGACCTGAGCCGAAGGCAGTCGCCCAACCAACTGAGCCACCCAGGCACCCCTGGTCTACATATTTTATAGAAGTTGCCGATAGCCCTAAATTCTTAATAACTTTCACAATCTGATCTCATTTTGTCTTCCTTATTTTAATTATGTCTAAGTGCCTTTCCAAACTTGCTTTTTTGTCATGACATAATACATTAAAAACTAACTTCTCCACATAATTTTAACTCAACATAGTTAGCTAATTCAACAAGTATTTTTTGAGCTATCACAATTTATACTGTACTGCCTTAGGATTAAAAAAAAGGAAAGATGCATGAGACAAAGTCTTGTCCTTAGAGCATAAACAATTATAGAAGATTCCATCATTCATTTGGTAAAGGCTTTTCTAATACCTCTAAAATGTTTGAAAGACCCATAGCTGGAATAACATTCTTTAGGGTAGCAAAATGACAATATCAGCCTGAAGATGCTCCAGTGTCTCCCCCACCAAACCACCTACATACAGCTAAATATAGATATGAAGCTATCAAGTCATATTTAGTAAAATTTGAGGTTCTTTATGTTTCTTACTGACAGCCTTATGAACTGTTCAGTTTCTGCTCTGAAAAGTTTGAATGCTGGTGTCTCTAAAAGCTTGAAATTTTTAACTTTGTATTTCTATTTTGTTTAATAAGCACTTTGAATAAACCATCATTTCAATTCTTTGCTCAAGAAAAGTAAGTCCTGTTATAACATTTCACCTAATTTTGGAAGACATTTTTAAAAACTAGTCTCCAACAGGCAAGGAAATTATCATCTACTGCAATATTAACTAGAATGAAGTTAAAAATAGTAAGACTTTTTTCATAAATTGGCATTTTCTTTATAATTTTCCTGGTGTTTTTTTTCTTTTTTTTTAAACAATTTATGTTATGATTTTTTAAAATCTTCACAAAAGTGATATAACCGTTGCACAGTTAGGTTATAATAACTGCACAGCAAAGATTTCCAAGGATCTTGCTCTTTGCTCAGTATCTTTTTTTTTACTTCCTGAGAAAAGGTTATTGTACAATAATTACACACCTTGTTATTCCTAATTACTTTAGAATTGTCCACTCTTCTCTGTTACCTTATTAGAAAAGAGGATGGGATGTATCACAAGACTAATGGCAAGTATTGACAGGAATGGGCCATTAATAATTCCTGGCTCCAAACAGAAGCACTGATTATGATTAATATAATTATGTTAAGAAAATATAGGTAATATATTTAAGTCCCTGTAGATAGCTTTCCTCTTCTTCATTAGGATGTAGAGACTTTTAATATGAAAGAGTTGAAAAGCACTGTGTTAAGGAGAAAGAAAGAGAGAGACAGAAAAGAAGGGAAGGAGAGATGAATTAGGAAACAGACCTCATTTCTCAAATCATATCAAACTCCTTTACTATCAAAATTGTATTTTACCCCAAACAGATCATAAAAATAACATATATCATCCACTATTGTCCTGTGCACCCCAAACTTCCCATTCTTTCTTCTACATTTCAGTGAACTAAAGGAATGTTGAAAAGATGTCATCTCAACCTCCACTACAGTAGCTCAGAAATTATTCAGTATTAATGTGAATTTCAGATAATCCCTAGCACACAATTCCAGATGGTGAATAAGCAGGACAAAACCTGGTCATATACTTATTCAGATATTTGTTGAATGCCCATTATGGACAATGCACTTGTCCAGGACAGCAAACACATTTATTAGTGACAGGAATATATATATAAATCCATGCCATTGTGAAACTTATAATGTGAGGGGAGATAGATGCTGAACAAGAAATTAAAGTAAAAATTTCATGAAGAAATACAGGATGGGACCATGGAATAGGGACCTAAAGTACTCCAGAGTAGGACAGATTGATTAGAGAAAGTGAAGAAGGTCATCCTGGTTGACGAAAACTTTAAGCTAATGACTGGAGCCTAATAGAAGTTGGTGAAATGTTTGAGGGTGGGAAAGGGGAGTTGATAGATTAGGAACAAGAATTCCAGCAGAGAAAATGTGTAAAGACCTGAAGGTAGGGAATAGCATACTGCAGTACATGCATTAAAAGAGTATTCATATCATTGGAGCATTAAGAACAAGGCAGGATGGGGGGCATTCTTTAAAGGAGTTCCTTAAATCTCTGTCCTAAGCCCTCTTTTCTTCCCATTTTTTTTTTTGTTCTTCCTATAATGGACCATGGATTTTATTTTGATCTACAAGAAATGGTTTATAATTTTATTTCTATAGATCAAACATCTCTGAACTCTACATCATTACATACAAGTGAGTGCCTCAAAGACACTTCAAATGCTATGTGTACAGAATCAGACTCATCATCCTCCACCTGAAAATTATCTTTTCCTGGTGTTCTCTGTCTTCCCGTTATCTTGTCTTATAAATCAGAAAATTAGGAACCATTTGGACAATTATCTCCATCTTCCTTCCCTACTATATACAATCTATAATCAAACATGTTAATTTTACTTCTTACCTATCCCTTGATTTATCTCCATTTATCTCCATCTTCCCCATCACCGTGACCTTAGTCTAAGCAGTCATCAGCTCACCTCTGAAATACTATGGACCCCTCCTTGGTTTTCTTGCACCATTTTTCTAGCAATGCCTTATTATTCTCAATACTACAACATTAAAATTTTCTACTGCAATGTAGATTTCCTGCTTCGGCTTATCATTAGAAAAGCTGGAAAGGGGCACCTGGGTAGCTCAGTGGGTTAAAACCTCTGCCATTGGCTCAGGTCATGATCTCAGGGTCCTGGGATCAAGGCCTGCATCGGGGTCTCTATTCGACAGGGAGCCTGTTTCTTCCTCTCTCTCTGGCTGCCTCTCTGCCTACTTGTGATCCCTCTCTCTGTCAAGTAAATAAATAAAATCTTAAAAAAAAAAAAAAGAAAGAAAGAAAAGAAAAGCTGGGAAGGAAATCATTCCTACCCTTACAAAAAACCAAAAACATTGGACAATATGCAAATCCACATATCTTCTTGAGATACTTATAAAGTGAAGGTCACTGGACAAGCAACTAACCTAAAATTCAAGGAAGACAAGTGCTTGCAAAGAGAGATGTGGTACTAACACTATGTTAATTGAGGCAGGTGTTACAGAGCAGTGGTTAGAATGATTCAGCTAAATTTTTAAGGCACGGGTAAAAGCTGAGTGTGGGTTAACAAGAGGATAGAATCCTAGGGGGATGAAAAGAGTCTGGAGGAAGCATCACTTGCACTACTGGGGGAGACGAAAACAATGGGCACTGTGAGAAAGACATGAACATCACCACCCCAATCTTATTTCCCATTTTCTTTATTGAACATAGGTCTTAAACTGCTGTGACAAGGGCAGCAAACAACAACCTCCATAGGGCACTGTTAAAAATTTATTCCAACAATGAGTTGACTAGATTGTATTTTCATTCTTGATGGGAATGTCAAAGACCAGATATGTGTTTATAGTGGACTTCTAGTTAAAATGAACTATGTCTGACTTGTGGATGAATGTTCTAAAAATACAAACTGACTATTCATAATCTTCAAAAAATGATTCATTGCAGTAGGGGAGGGTAACAGAAAAAGGCCCTTTACTCCTAGTGGCAGGAATATATGCTATGCAAAAAAAGTAAAGCTGGGAAAGAGCTGGAGCACCAGGAAGTCCATATAACCTAAGTTCAGGAGCAGAGTGCTTCCTCAACTGAAAGCTTAATCAGAAAAATAGAGAATTACTCCATATTCCCTTGTACTCCCAGGATAACATATGCAGTGTAACAAGTAACAGCAGTATACTAGTATAAGAGATAAGAATATGAAGAGAGATCCTGTTTGAGCTATAGAACAGAGGAGAGACTTACAACTAAGATTGGAACAGATAGTGAGAAAAACTCTCTGGCTAGCCAGATTCCATCCTAAACACCAAGTATTGATACAAGAATTTGAAGTCAGTAGTATGCTTATAATAACCGTAATAGTAACAAATCCCAAGTCTTGTTCAACTTGGAAAAAAGAAAACTGTGAAATGTACACAAAAGAAAACTGTGAAATGTACAAAAAATCAAGGAGAAATAGCACAATGGCAAGAGACAAAGCAGCAAACTCTTTCATTAGAACCAGATTCAGACACAATGAAGATGTTGGAACTAGACAGGGAATTTTAAATAACTGTGGTTAATATTTTAAATGCTGTCCTGGAAAAGGTGTAAAACAAGTTAAATGAGATGCTATGTCAGCTTAGAGATAGAAATTATTTTTAAAATCGAATGATTTTAAAATGCTATAAATGAAAATACAATAACAGAGGTGAAAACATCTTTCAATGAGCCCATAAGTAGACTCAACACAGACAAAGAAAGAATAAGAAAAAAAGATAGGAGAAATACATTCTTTGATGCTTTGCATTTGATGTTTTCTTCTACTATTACTACTAAACAAGCTATCACAACATTTAGGGAAGGAGTTGATAATAATACACTAGGTAAGGGTGATGGTAGAGATTTGAGTCTCCCTTTAAATCCACTGAGGGCATGGATAATGGAGCCATTTATTGAGATAAGAAATTGAAGGAGGAGTAGGAGGAGGAGGCAGAACTTCTAGAATGCAGTATAAAAACCACTTCAGAGCCTCTCACCAGAAAGGCAACAATTTAAATGGTGAAATTAAAAAAAATCATTAAGAGCCCTTGAAGATTGTCATAAAGGCATATAATGAATAAAGAAATAATCACTTGAGACAATTTACCAGCTCTCAGTGAGAATCAAGAGTCTGTGGCTTTTGAATCTGTGGCTTTTGACCCTCCCTTTCCAACTCTCCGCAGTTCTATACCAGGGAAGTGCTACCCCGGACATTCTACTCCATGCCGGCACAGCCAATAAGATGAAGCTCTCTCTCTTCCCATCTGCAAGTATGGAACTACAATTTTATCCTAGCAGGGTCAGGGCAAGAGCACTTTACATTTCCTACTTCTACCCCTGGCCCGGTGTTGCAGAAAGTCTATTCTAGAAAAGTATTATAGGGAATTGGATCTCCCTTTCCCCACTCAGTCCCTACTCAGGATGAAAGTACTTCTCCAGGTGTGATCGGCTGAAAATACTAGGACCACATTTGTTCCTAGCTCAGCTTGTTCCACTTCAATGCCAGAAAGGACAAGCCAAGAAAACTAAAGGCAAGCCTCCACTGCAGTGGCCATTCAGAGAATGGGAGTATCACTCCAGCAAAAGCATGCTTCTTTCTATCTCTGATTCAGTGCTATAAGGATTATACTCATTGGAAAGACAGGCTCTAAGACTAAAGATTTGAAAGCTCCACCTGAGGGAACCAACTTTTTTTTTAAATTGTATTATGTTTAGTCAACATAAAATACATCATTAGTTTTTGATGCTATGTTCCAAGATTCATCGTTGATGTACAACACCCAGTGCTCCATGCAATACATGCCCTCCTTAATACCCACTTCCAGGCTCATGCATCCCCTCACCTCCCTCTCCTCTAAAATCTTCAGTCTGTTTCTCAGAATCCACAGTCTCTCATGGTTCATCTCCCCCTCCGATATCCCCCAATTCACTTTTTCTTTCCTTCTCCTAATGTCCTCCATGTTATTCCTTATGCTCCACAAGTAAGTGAAACCATGTGATAATTGACTTTCTCTGCTTGACTTACTTTTACTCAGCATAATCTCCTTCAGTCCCATCCATGCTGATGCCAAAAGTTGGGTATTCATCCTTTCTGATAGCTGAATAATATTCCACTGTATATATGGGCCACATCTTCTTTATCCATTTGTCTGTTGAAGGGCATCTTGGCTCTTTCCACAGTTTGGCTATTGTGGGCATTGTTGCTATGAACATTGGGGGATACATATGGCCCTTCTTTTCACTACATCAGTATCTTTGGTGTAAATATCCAGTAGTGCAATTTCTAGGTCATAGTGTAGTTCTATTTTTAATTTTTTGAGAAACCTCCACACTGTTTTCCAAAGTGGCTGCACCGACTTACATTCCCATCAACAGTATAAGGGGGTTTCCGTTTCTCCACATCCTCTCAAACACTTGCTGTTTCCTACCTTGTTAATCTTTGCCATTCTAACTGGTGTAAGGTAGTATCTCAGTGTGGTTTTGATTTGAATTTGAGGGAGCCAACTTTATTTGCAACAGAGCAAACAGACTCCATGCCTAAAGGCATTGTCTAACAACAGACATCTTGGTAGAGAACAATTAAGAGAAGGTTGGTAACTCTATGATACTGCAAAACAATGAAGCAGCCAAAAGTTTAACAGAGAGAACCAGGGAAAGAAACAACCAAGAGCTTCTGGGATCATCATCAACTGTGGGGGTTGGGGTGGTTATGCACATGCTCTAGCTTGCCTCCACTCACAATCCATCAGAGCAGGATATGGAGCAGACTTGCAAGTTTTCCTTGAGCCACATGCAGACTCATCAACCAACACAAGGCAGAAGCCTCACTGGTTCAAATGGCTTAAGTACAATCTCTGACCAAACACTCAGTGAACAGTGAACTACTCTAGTAAAGGGTGACTCTTAGAAACCTAGAATTAAAATTAAAGTACAGTCATCTCTGGCAGTCTGAAAGACTCTGTGAGTGCCCAAGATGGGACCCTCTCAAAAAAGGATCAGACAGAAAAACCTCCAAGCTACTAGGTCTTAACTGAATATGGGGAGAAAAAGTATGCTCCCTGATTCATACTAGCAGCCTCATGTCATACATATATTCCCAATAAGGAATTAAAATCTAATGTGAAAGGTAGCTTAAGCATGACTTTCAACATGTTAGTGATTTATATCGACATAGGGCCACTGTTGATTTAAAACTAAAAAATGGTACCAGAGATAAGGAGAGCCAATTCATAATGATAAGTCAATCCACCAGGAGGATATGGCAGTTACATAAACACACATATACTTAACAGAGCTGCAAAATACATAAATGGAACTAAGAGAATTGAAGGGAGAAATAGGGAGCTCAGTAATAACAGTTGGGTACTTTGATACCGCACTTTCACTAGTGGATAGGACAACTGAGCAGGAAAGCAACAAGGACATTGAAGATTTACACAACTATAAGTAAACTAGATCTGCCAGACAGCTATAAGACACTACACCTAACAACAGACCATATATTCTTAATTGTACATGGAGTATTCTGTAAGATAGACCATATGGTAAGCTACAAAACAAGCCTCAATAAATTTAAAAGCATTTAAATCATACATAGGATGCTCCCTAACCAGACTAGAAATCATTAACAGAAGAAAATTTAGGACATTCACAAGTATGTGGAAATTAACACAATTCCAAATCATAAAAGGTTCAAAAAAGACTCAAAGAGAAACTAGAGAACTATATACCAAAATCTACAAAATGTGGCTAAAACAGTGTTTGGGAGGAAATTGAAAGATGAAAATGCCTATAATAAAAAAAGAAGAAAGATCTTAGATCATACCACAATATTTTATCCCAAGAAACTAGGAAAAGCAACACAAATTAAACCTAAGTCAAGGAGAATGAAAGAAATAATAAGGGATAGAATAAAAATTAATAAAATAGAGAATAGAAAACAGTGAATATCAAAACCAAAAGTCAGTTCTTTGAAAAGATTAATGAAATTGAAAAAATCATTAGCTATATTGATCAAGGAAAAAATAGTAGATTCAAATTAGTGAACTGAAGGATGACAAAGAGAACCTCACTACAGTCCCTACAGAAATGAAAGGATTATGAGAATACTATGAATAACTGTATGCTAACAAACTAGATAATTTAGATGCAATGGATACATTTCTGGAAAGACACAGACTATGGAAGCAAATCAAGAAGAAATGGAAAGTCTGAATTTACCTGTAACAAGCACACAGATTCAATTAGTAACTTTTTTTTTAAACATTTTATTTATTTGACAGAGAGAAATACAGCCAGAGAGGGAACACAAGCAGCAGGAGTGGGAGAGGGAGAAGCAGGCTTCCCGCCATGCAGGGAACCTGATGTGGCGCTCGATCCCGGGATTCCGGGATCATGACCTGAGCCAAAGGCAGACGCTTAACAACTGAGCCACCCAGGCGCCCCATAATTAGTAACTTTCTAAAAACTTTCCACAAAGAAAAGTCTAAGATCAGATGGCTTTGTTGGTGAATTTTACCAAACATTTAAAGAAGAATTAACACCATAAACTCTTCCAAAGAAATACAGAGGAGGAATACTTCTTAACTTACTCGATGAGACCAATATTATTAACCTGATACCAAACCAAAGAGATCACAAAAAAAAGTACAGACCAATATTCCTTATGAATGTAGATGTAAATGCCTTTTTATAAAAAAAAAAAAAAGCCTAGCAAATGAAATTCAGCAATATGTAAAAACACATACTATGACTAATTGAGATTTATTCCAGAATTCAAGATTGGTAAAAAATGCAAAAGCAATGTAATATGCTATAACAATATAATAATGTACAATACCATCTAATCATCTTAATAAATGCATCGAAGCATTTGACCATACTCAGTAGTCTTCCACAATTAAAACACTCAAAAAAACAAGAATGAAAGAAGTCTTATTCAACCTAATGAAAGGCATATACAAAACCCTACAGCTATGTCATACTTAATGGTGAAAAACTGAAAATTTTCCTCCTAAAATCAGGAACAAACAGCAATGTTTGCTCTCAACTCTTCTGTGCAATATTGTACTGCATATTCTAGCCAGGGCAATTAGGAAAAAAAAATAAATAAATGGTACCAGATTGGAAAGGAAGAAGTACAATAATTTCACTTATATATGGAAAAACCTAAGCAAAACACTAAAAAACTACGAAAAATAGTAAATAAATTGAACAATCATGTAAGATCAACATGCAAAAATAAATCACATTTCTATATGCTAGCAAAAAACATTCTAAACATAAATTTTTTTAATTTTTTAATTTTTTAATTTTTAATTTTTTAATTTTTAATTTTTTAGTTTTTTAAGATGCTAGATTTTTTTATTATTTTAATTCCACTGTAGTTAATATACAGTGTTATATTAGTTTCAGGTGTACAATATAGTGATTTAACAATTCCACACATCACCCAGTGCTCATCATGACAAGTGCCCTCCTTAATCTCCATCACTTATTTCACCCATTCCCCAAACCACCTCTCTTCTTAACCATCAGTTTGTTCTCTGGAGTTAAGAGTCTGTTTCTTAAGTATAAAATTTAAAAAGGAAGGGCACCGACGTAGCTCAGCAGTTAAGTGTCTGCCTTCAGCTCAGGTCATGGGATCAAGCCCCAAGTTGGACTCCCTGCTCAGTGGAGAGTCTGCTCTTCCCTCTCCATTGGCTGCTCCCCTGCTTGTGCTCTCTCTCTGTCTTTCCATCAAATAAATAAATTTTTTTTTTTTACTTTGTTGCTTGAAATAAATAAAATTTTAAAAGAAACATAGGACCTGTGCACTTTAAACTACAAAACATTATGGAAATAAAGTAAAGAAAACCTAAACAAATGGAAAGACGTCCTCACTTCTAGCTACAAATTCAATGTCTATCAGAATCCCAGCTAACAGTTTTGTAGAAATCAATGGTATGATTCTACAATTCTTAGGGAAATTCCAGAATTGCCAAAGCAATTTTTAAAAAGAAGCACAAAGTTAAAGGACTCACACTTCCTGATTTCAAAACTTACTACAAATCTATAGTAATCAGGACAATATGGCACTGACATGAGGACAAACATATAGACCAATGGGATAGAATAGACATCCCCAAATTAAACATTTTCATCTCTAGCCAATTGCTTTTTAACAAGGGTAATAAGATTGTTTTATGAGAAAAGGACAGTCTTTTTTAACGAATAGTACAGGTAAAACTAGATATCCACAGACCAAAAAGGAGTTTCAACTTCTACCTCATACCATACACCCTAATGAAACCAAAATAGATCATAAACTTAAACATAAGGGCTAAAACTTATATGTAAGAAAATAGGGAATAATCTTCTTGGGTTAGGCAATGATCCTTCAGATATGACACCAAAATCACAAGTGACAAAAAAAAGGAAAAAGAAAGATACTGGATACATCAAAATTAAAACTTTTTGTTGCAAACTATACCATCAAAAAAATGAAATCCACAAATTAGGAGAAAATATTTACAAATTATATGTCTGATAAGAGATTTTATATTGAATATATAAAGAGCATATGATTCCACATTAAAAAGGCAAATAACTCAATTAAAAATGTATCAAATATGTTTCTAGCTTCTCTAAATTTGATGCTTTAATATTTGCCCTAAATGCATATGCTGGACATGCCTTATTCTAGACAACTTGATTACGTGTGCCTGAGTTGCCCACCTCTCTCATCACCACCATCCCCAGAGACTTTTCCTCTCAGGAATGCACTCTTCAAGGGCATACCAATCAG
The DNA here is from genome assembly GCA_004023965.1 of Spilogale gracilis. NCBI lineage: Eukaryota > Metazoa > Chordata > Mammalia > Carnivora > Mephitidae > Spilogale > Spilogale gracilis. Next base: position 36,083 of record PITA01016290.1, read on the forward strand.
TCCAGAGTCCACACCTTCAACTACTTCTTTTGTCATATTCTCACACTGAACTGCTATCCACCTACCCTAATAATGCTAGTGCTCGACAACCAGAGACAGTCCTTAAGTCCTGAAATTATTCAAACTAGCCAGTCCTAAACTTGCTTGCCCTACCTCATATATTCCTTCCTGTGGAAACTGCAATAAAGGCTTTTCTTTGTTTCATGTTAAACCTTGGTGCTTCCCATGTGCCTGCTGCCAGCATGGCATGCCCCCTCCTCTTGGGGACTGTAAGTAATAAATTAATGTTTTTTAAAACAAAGAATTTGAATTGATGTATCTTCAAGAAGATACACAAATAGCCAATAAACATGTGAAAGGATGCCTAACATCATTAGTCATTTAGGGAAATATAAATCAAAACCACAGTGAGCTATTATCTCATATCCACTAGGACAGTTGTAATTAAAAACACATAATAAGTTGTTCCTAGGATGTGAAGAAATTGGAATCCTTATACATTGCCAGTGGGAATGTAAAATGGCATGGCCATTAGGGAAAACAATTTGACAATTCTCAAAAATATCATGTAGATATATGATATTTTATGTATACTTATATATATGATATATAATCTCCAAAATAAATGAAAGCATATGTCCACATTAAAATTTTCATGTGAATGTTAATAGTAACATGATTCATAATTGCCAAAAGATGGAAGCAACTCAAATGTCTATCAACTTTTCAACAGATAAACAACTTGTGATATCCATAACATGGAATATTACTCAGCCATAAAAAGGAATCAAATGCTAAAACATGGATGAACCTTAAAAACATTATCCTAAAGTGAAAGAAGCCCATCGTAAAGGACCATATATTATATGATTCCATGTACATAAAATGTCAAAAATAAGCAAATTTATAGAGAGACAGAAAGTGGATTAATTGTTGCCCAGAGCTGAGGGATGGGACAGGAAGTGACCGCTTATGGGGATGGAGTATTTTGAGGGAGAAAAAGAAAATACAAAATTAGATCATGATAATGGTTGCACAACTCAGTGAACTTACTAAAAACAATGAGGTACACTCTTTAAGTGGATGAATTGTATAATATGTGAATTTTATTTCAGCAAAGTAGTTAAAAATATTGGAGTAGAGGTTCCTGGAACATCCACATGAAGATGCTAAGTTTGTAGCTGTAAATATTAATTTGATAGCCATTTGTACACAAGAGAATAGGTACGAGGTATCAGACAGTGGCAAGAACGTGAAAACAAAGACCTAGTTGACTTTCTTCACTTTGTTAATTCATTGTAGTGAATTTTTTTCAAATCTTGAATACTTACTCAATACTTCGGAGCACATTTTTGTTGTATTTATCATAACTGCAATTGCTATGCATGTTCATTGTTAATAGTTCACTTTTCTGTAGGCTTTGCTATTTCACTTGGTTGAAAGTGTCTTAATGGTAGCATTAAACTGGGCAAGATAATTAATCCATTTGCATACAATATGCCTGTTTGGGGAGTAGTAGGGGAAAAAGGCAGAAGAGAGGAGAAGAGAGGGAGTAATAGGAATAATAATAACTTACTAATTCTGCTACCATTCTTAGGGTTTTCTATGCTTTGGCAATAACCCAATGAGTGAGATATTTGTCAAATGATGCCAGGGCATAGGGAAAATGGAACCAAATTTTTAGTAACATCAGTGACCAAATATCAAGCATAATCATTTTTCTTTTTTTATTTATGACTATTTACCGATGTGCAGCTATATCTAAGGAAGTAATTAGACATTAAGTAATGTGTTTTTTTATGATAATGGGGAAGTTAGGATTTTGCATTTGTTTGTGGTATGTTGTTTCCTGGAGGACAGTTTTCAAGAGCAGTAGATGCAACTGAAATGTCAGTTGGGTAACACAGTAGAAGGTCCTCATAGGGATGTTTGCCCCTAAGGAGAAATTCTAAAGACCTTTCTAGTAGAATTTCAACTGTGTTTTAATTAACTTGCCTGAAGAGTGCAAGTATTATTCAAATGAAGTCTAGCAAAGTTGTTTGGTATATGTTTGAAAGAGCAGCTAATAATTGAAAAGGGAACAGCAACAAGACTGGGAGGTAAAATGTTAATCCAATGAAATTGTTGTGGAGCATATCACAATTTCAAAGAATCTTGATGCCTAGTTATTTGGGAATTTTTTTCTCACATTTCAGTTTTGTCTTTCTTTCGTGTCCTCACCCAGTTCCCCTGAATAGTGGGCAGAGATTATTTGAAAACACTTGAGGATAGATTTAAATTTGAGATTCAGAAAGAGGTTAGACGATAATGGCAAATCAGAATTTTTAGAAGATGTAGATAGATGAGGTATAATTTAAAAATACATAGTATGTTATAATTTTATGTTACATGAGGAAAAAAAAAACTACTGTTCTTGTTATTTATATAGAATAAAGCTCAGCAATGCTTTACTGACTAGGAGACACGTTTAGAAAATATCAGGAGCTTTCGTCAAGGTTGTACCTTTAGATCAGAATGCTGGGTGGTGTGTGTATGGAATTCTCAGTTTAATCTAAAGGAACAAATGTTCCCAAAAGTTCAGAAACACTGATTTAAATAAACTGCTCCTTAATTTGTGAACATTGTAAGTTTGAATTTATTTTTGTTTTCCTTCGAGCATATGTATGCATAAGATATATATGTATGCATGGATGTATTTTCATCACAGGAATCATTTGAGAGAATTTTTAAATTAATTTAAAACAACTGATCTTTCCATTTCTCATAAAATATTTCCTACAGTATATGTTTTCCTATTATGATTGTTTAAAAATATTTTCAACAAATAATTTCTCTCCTGTCTGGTGGGGGAGCATGTCTGATTATTAGGAGATGCTTCCAGATTAAACCATGAATCAAAAAGAACCATGAGTGCATGTCCTATTCAACTGCTTACATCTGGTGAGAACAACACTTTAAGTGACTGAGACACGTGAGACTCTGATTAATGAAACAATTCTAGAGAAATAAGCCTATAACCTCAACCATGGCTAACAGCCTCCACTGTCTAAAATGTTTCCTTATACTTAAGTGGACTCACTGTTAATATACTGCACTTGCAACCTGTTTCTATTTTTTTCTCTCCTCACAAAAGACAGAAATTTATTAAGTTGCCACCATCTTTCAAATAATATCTGTATTATACCACACATGTTATTTAAATATTCGAATTTAGGAAGCACACACACAAAAATTCCTATTAGAACCTCATTGGTTTTCAGAAAATATATATGGGTTCAAATCCAGGTTCTTCACTTATTGGATATATTACTTCTATTCAGTGTCTTAGTAATAAATGGGGGTTGTCAGATCTAGCTCAGGGTAATTGCAAGGATTAAATGAGACAAAGCCAATAAGGTGTATCATACTACATCATAAACAGTCATAAGTGATAGCTGTTATCAATAGGATGGATCAAAATTGGTAAGGACTTCATTGGCTCTCTGCTCCCTTTCTTCTCATAGGTGAGAAATGAAACCCCTAAAATTAGGAAATATATGTAAAGATATCCCAAATCCATGTTTCCTGACTCCCTCCTTTGTCAGCCTCGAAGCCCTCCTCTTTCATACAGGAAACATTCCAAATTCCTTATAAAGTCATTAGTACCCTCAATGAGCCCTGCCTACCTGCCTACATCCATTTCCTATGGTGCCCTCCACTGGCTCCACGCCTCAGATTGCAGAATCACCCCGATGTCTAATGGGATTTCAGGATCTCGCAGACCTCTCAGACCTCCTGCCTACCTCCTCTTCTGTTCCCTCCCCTGTCCCCCCCCCCCCACATTCTTTACAGTCTTCTAGCATCGTACCGACACTGCCCAGCGCTGTCTTGTTTTATGTCTGCATCTCTCCACTAGAAAACAAGCTCCTGTGGAAAGGCAGCACAGTTGGTAGCACTTCTGTTTCTGCTTCTGTTTCCATCCTTGAGAGGATTTCAAGGGAGAAATGCAGGACAGTTTGGAAGCAAGCACTTTGGGTGTGAATATTCAACAACAGCTGGGAGTGGTCCAGAGAGGTCCTCTGAACAAATACACGTCTTTAAACACCATGGGAGGCAGGGTGTCTGTGTCAGGTATTCAAATAAACATGGGAGTGGAGTCCAATGATAATAAATATTTGCTCCCTTAGGAATAAAATGATTCTATGTATATATTACGTTCAATGAGGGATTTCCTCTGATTTTTGTTTACTTCTCATATTCATACTTATTCTAATTGTTATTACTTTACTTTCATCTTTAATAAACACACTGTATGTGTTTTTAAATCTCTCTTGTGTTTATAATTGAATCAGTATACTTAATACTTAGCAATCTGCACAGTAGCTTGTTCTAAATTTGTGACCTATTCTCAGAGCCCCATGGTAGCTGATCTATGCAAGATTTGTCTATCCTCAAGAAAGTCTCCTTTTCGTTTTTCAGATCTCTGTCTCTCTGTCTCTCTCTGTCTCTCTCTGTCTCTCCGTCTCTCTGTCTCTCTGTCTCTCTCTGTCTCTCTCTCTCTCTGTCTCTCTGTCTCTCTCTCTCTCTCTCTCTCACACACACACACACACACACACACACACACACACACACCAGTCATGGTTAGTAGTTCTTCACTCGGTTGCAGAGCTTCTGAACTGCTACAAAGTGAGTGACAGGAAAAGAAAAACACACACACACACACACAAACTAACAAAGACCAAAAGAAAGTATGACATGGAGATAGAAAAAAGGAAAAAGAACAACTTTAAGCAAAAATGAAATGAGTGAGTGGCAGGACTACGAGATGTTGGCACATATTCAAAAAACTGTCCAAAAACAAAGACCGAAATAATATAAATGTTTGGCTGTGAATTAAAGGAGGAAGGAAAACTCAAGGATATGTCAAATGTATATCAATAGCGCTGTTTCTACCCAGAAGACAGATGGATAAATGTCCGTAACCTTTGGTCTGAGTTTATTTATTTAAGTTTGTCTGTGTGTGTATATGTGCACACACGATTATGCATAACTTTCTGACAATGTCTTAGTATCTGGAAAATAGAGAATTTAGGTATTTAAAACATTTGCAAAGACGTATCATACTTCTTTTTTCAAGGGGGCAGCTGTTAGGCCCTAACTCAGGACCTAAATCAACCAAGTTAATTATTTGGTGCCCTTTCAAAATAGTCTTTAAGCAATTTTCATTCAAATTGAGTTAGCGAAGGTGGAAGGACACCAGTTTTCTACTATTCACATATTAAGTTCCTTATTAATTTGCTTCCAGTGACTAAAGTAAAAAAAGGCAACACGCTTTCTGATTCTTGAGGTTTTCTTTCCCACCTTCAGTTTTCTTTCCTGACCCAGGTATGTTTGGGACGCATCATAGTAAAACGATGAAAATTTAGAGAATAAGGAAAATCACTTGTTCCCAGTAAATAGCCGTATGCTATCATTATTTTGTTTCCGAACCTTAGCAGCTGGTGACTGCCAAGTTCAGGTGACTGTCTACTAGCTAGCTTCAGAGTTGGCTGCCAAGGAGCATTTTTTTTTTTTTTTAAATAAATCTCCATTCAGGGCAGCGCCACTTTGGTGGGAGCAGGACCAATATTCATTTTGCCAATAATATAAGGAATTGCTTGTGGAAACATGAGTTTTTTTGGCACCATATATTTGATTTATTCTACTGAAATTTTAGCGCCCCTTACAGATTAGCACCCCTGGTGAGAACCAGCTGGCCCTTAATCCAGCTTGTCCCTCACTCAGAGTGTATTTGGTATTCAACATTGTGCTGGACTTCTTAGCACATGAGACAAGAAATAGGAGGTGTAAGGATTGAAAAGGGGAAAACGAAATTGCCAGTATGCTTAGATGCTATGATTAGCTAAACAAAAGAAAAATCAAATGAATGTAGAAGAACAAATCCAAAATTTAGCAAGATTGTAGGATTCATGGTATTCTTATAAACCAGGAACAAAGATAAAAGCTAATAATATGTTCCCATTCAAAAGCAGTAATGCACCTAGGAATAAGCCTACAAAAATATGTGCAAGGTCTTTATGGGGATATTTGGGAAATTTGTTGACTGACATCAAAAGAAGACCTGCATAAATAAAGTGTATGCTTGAGGAGAATACTCAGTACTTTAACAGTACATAGATCTCCAAATCAATATGTTAGTATAATATAACTCCAAACAAATCCCCAACTTTTTTTTAGTGGAAATTTCCAGATATAAATTCTTATGTCATGGTAAAGGGTCAAGAAGAGCCAGTGATTGAAAAGAAAAAGAATAAGGACTAAGCACTAACTCTAGGAGTCATAAAAATACATTATGAAATTATGGTAATTGAAACTGTGTGGTATTGCAATTAAAATAGACAAAAAGATAATTGGATCAGATTAAAGGGCTACAAAAGAGCCAGAAGTATATAAGGGAATAGGGTTCATGATAGGAAGGGCATCACATATCACTGAGGGAAAAGATAGCATAATGGTGAAATTGTGTGGTTATTTGTCATTATAGAAGGTTAAAATTGCATTTTTCTTTCTTACAGTTCTCAAAAATACAGTCCAGATGGATGAATACTCAGATATGAAGAGTAAAACTTTTAAAACATGTAGAAGAAAGTGTACAGACTTAGCATATGACCTCACGAGAAAGAATAACTTTTGAAAAAGGCATAAAAACACAATTCATAAAGAAGAGCACTGATAAATTTGATGACATTACAGTGAAAGTTTCTTTATGACCAAAAAAAAAAAAATAGCTGGAAAGAAGATACCTGTGGTGCATACAAGCAATGATGGTTAGTGTTCAGAATAAATTAATACATCAATGTCTATAAATCATAAGCAAAAGGCGAGTAGTTGAAAACAAAACTCGGCAATGGATATGAAATTAAATTGGAAAGAGAAAAAAACTTCATGAACCCAATGAGCGTTTGGAAGGACCTCAGCAGTGTTCACTAGGTGCAATGGGGAGTGTGGATTGCTCACTCCATCCATCCTTCTCTTCCCATTTGGAGGTGAAGAAAGTAAAAATATGTTTCTAGATTCTCGAGCTGTGAGGATTCCAGATGGGAATTAGGCCTTCAGTCTATTGGGTGTACTGGGGGATGGGGAGAGTTTCACAAGGCAGAGAGAGGAGGAAGCCATTTTTTTCTGTCCCGTTCAACTCTTTTTTTCTGCAGGGTGGAAGTAAAGGTGATCTTGCCTATAACAGGCTTTCACTCTCCATTCTTTAGCTGCCTGGGATATGACAAGTATTTGCAGCAGATGCACAGAAGAAGGGAACTTTGTTATGACTTAAGGTCACTGATAGGCAGCAATGGAATAAATTATTTCAACTCATGATTTCCAGAGATAGCCTTAGAATAGGAAGTTGTCCTAAAAGAGCAGGTCTACTTTGCTTTGGTTTTATTCTGGAGGACTGGCCTAAAAGCTGCCCCCTTCCCACTCCTCTGACAATTCTGTAAGCTCCTTTCTCTAGTTAAAGTCTTCCTTCTCAGCATACCTAGAGAGTCTTTTCTTCTTCCTGCTCTAAACACTGATACAACAGAAAAATGTTAATCAAAAGTATGCTTGGCGCCTGGGTGGCTCAGTGGGTTAAAGCCTCTGCCTTCAGCTCAGGTCATGACCTCAGGGTCCTGGGATCGAGGCCCGCATCGGGCTCTCTGCTCAGCAGGAAGCCTCTCTATCTGCCTGCCTCTCTGCCTACTTGTGATCTCTCTGTCAAATAAATAAACAAAATCTTTTTTTAAAAAAAAGTATGCTTATCGTAGACATCCTATCGACAAACATTTTAATAACTAAATATTGCCGAGAGCCAAGAATAGTGTTGAATGAGAAAGATTATCTGTAATTTTTAAGATCAAATAAACAGAGAATAGGCAATATTATTTAGTGACTAAGGGAATAGGTTTCAGATTCAGGTACATAATGGTTCAAATCATGGCTCTCCTACTCACCCTGGCAAGTCTCTTTATTTAAGTTTCAGTGTCTTCAGCTCTAATATGTAGAAAATAATAGAAGAAAATAACACTTGTAGTATGAGAATTAAATGCACTAATGAGTATTATCTTTTGAGTCCAAAATGCCATAAATTGTAGATATTATCAGATTTCCACTAAATGAAACTGAAAGAAATATAAAATAAGTGGGGAAAAAGGAGATATTCTAGAAAATAAAAAGCCTTAGGATATATTAGAGTTTAGGAGGAAATAAGAAATTCATACTTCTTGGACTTTCCAGACTGTGGCTGACCAATGTGATGACCCATTTTTTAATCCATAAATTAATTGTTTTAATTCCCCACTAATCTATTTGTTATCATTACCCCCAAAGTGTACCCTCAGTTTACACTACTCCAGGCTTTTTGGCTCGATATCACACTGTGGCCACTGCCACTGACCTTCTTGGGTGCTCTGCTGGACCCCACTCTCTGCTGCTGATGGCCTCACTCTGGCCTTGAGAAGGAACACTGATCTTTCAATTTCCCATAGTATAACTTGGACAAGAGGGAGAGAGTAAACAGGACCTGCTGAAGGCTTGAGAAAATAAGACATAAAATACACCAAATAGCTTCTACCTGCTTTAAATTGTGTCTCTTCTTAGGACTCACATATTTTAAACAAAATTTTAAGCCCTTATTACACGTGACAGATCTTCTGCAACAGGAGTCACCTCCCATCCACCATCAGGATGTCCAGTTTCCTCCACACAGCAAAGGGCGGGCCCAATCCATTCTCTTTGGGCCCCAGAAAACAATGTTCATCTGTTTTTGCTCTGGGATGATTGTGGCAAATTTTCATTTATTTCAGGACAAATTCTGTATCTCAATATGTTTTTTACCCCAAACCTGTTAATAATTAATGACAATGTTTTACAATACTAGGTTTTCTGAATTGAACTACCTTGGCATTCCAAGGATAAACCAAATTTGGTCATGATGCATTATTCTTGGAATGAACTACAGTATTAATTTAACATACAGTTTTATATGTATCGCCATAATGAAATTATCTACCATTTGATATTTTCTATGACTTTTGCCTGCTTTTGTTTAAAAAATTAACAAACCTCAAGAAGTTAGTTCCATACTATTATTTTTCATATTGTGAAAAAAAATTATAAGAAAATAGGGAGGATCAGTTCTTTGGTGGTTTAGTATATCTTTCTTATAAAACTACCTCTGTCCATCATCAGTTAGAGGAGGCTATCTTTTATTACCATTTTACTTTCTCTTACCATAATTCATCCATTCAAAACATTTTTTTATTCTTTCTTGCTTCTTCTTTTTTCTGGCAGTCTGTACCTCTTAATCCCCTTTATGTATTTTACCCATCCCCACATGCAATTCCCTCTGGTAACCACCAGCTTGTTCTCTGCATTTATGAAAGAGTCTGTTTATCAGTGTGTTTCTTTGTTTTGTTTCTTAGATTCCACATATATGTGAAATCCTGTGGTATTTGTCTTTCTCTGTTTGACTTATTTCACTTAGAGGTTAGCATAATTCTATACTCTAGGTCCATCCATGATATCATAAATGGCAAGATCTCATTCCTTTTTATGGCTTAGTAATATTCCATTATAAATATATACCCCTTTTATTTATCCATTCATCTATTAATGAACACCTTGGGTTGCTTCCATAGTTTGGCTCTTGTAAATAATGCTGCAATAAACAGGGGTGTATATGTCTTTTCAAATTAGTGGTTTTGTTTTCTTTAGGTAAATAACCAATAGGGGGATTACTGGATCATATGGTAGTCATATTTTTAATTTTTTGAGGAACCTCCATACTGTTTTTCACAGTGGCTACACCAGATTGCATTCTCACCAACAGTGCATAAGGGTTTCTTTTTCTCCACATCCTCCAGACACGTATTATCTCTTGTCTTTATTATTCTAGCCATTCTGACAGTTGCCAGGTGATATCTCATTGTGCTTTTGATTTGCATTTCCATGGTTAGTGATGTTGAACATCTTTTCATGTGTCTGTTGGCTATTTGTATGTCTTCTTTGAAATATGTCTCTTTGCTGCCTCTGCCCATTTTAAAATCAGGTTTTCTGTGGGGTTTTTTTAGTGTTATAAAAGTTTTTATATATTTTAGATGTTAACCTCTTATTGGATATATAATTTGCACATATCTTCTATTTAGTAGATTGCCATTTCATTTTGTTGATGGTTCCCTTCACTGTACAAAGCTTTTCATTTTAATGTAGTCTCAATAGTTTATTTTTGCCTTTGTTTCCCTTGCCTGAAGAGACATACCTAGAAAATTGTTGCAATGGCTGATGTCAGAGAAATTACTGCCTGTGTTTTCTACTAGGAGTTTTGTGGGTTTGATCTCACATTTAGGCCTTTAATACATTTTGAGCTTAATTTTAGTGTCTGATGTGAGAAAATGGCCCAGTTTCATACTTTTGCATGTAGCCATCCAGTTTTCCCAGTGCCAGTTATTGAAGAGACTGTCTTTTCCCCTCTGCATATTCTTTAAGTCCTTTGTCTTCGATTAATTGACCATGTAAGCATGGGTTTATTTCTAGATTCTCTATTCTGTTCTATTGATCTTTGTGTCTGTTTTTTGTGCCCGTATATGTAACATTTTTAAATTTATATATTCCTAATTATTTTATCAGACTTCCAAATTTTTATTAAGTAAATTTGTTTATAATAGTTTCTTATGGATTTGAAATCTTTATTCTTCTGTAATTATTTTCACTTTCCTATTCCTAGTACTCTTTTTACTTTCTGTTCTTGATTTATTTTCCAGGGGTTTGTCTACTCTGTTTGTCCTTTTAAGAAATGATTACCAAGACAGCATGGTACTGGCATAAAAACAGAGAAACAGACCAATGGAACAGAGTGGAGAGCCCACATATGGACCCACAAATCTATGGTCAAATCATCTTTGACAAAGCAGGAAAAAATATCCAGTGGAAAAAGGACAGTCTCTTCAATAAATGGTGCTGGGAAAACTGGACAGCTACATATAGAAGAATGA
>PITA01016291.1:0-47088 GCA_004023965.1 Spilogale gracilis
AGAGAGGGAACACAAGCAGGGGGAGTGAGAGAGGGAGAAGCAGGCTTCCCGCCGAGCAGGGAGCCCGATGCAGGGCTCAGAGATTATGACCTGAGCTGAACTGAAGGCAGATGCTTAACGACTGAGCCACCCAGGCGCCCTGGTATTTGATGCCATCAATGGGGAAGGAGCCCCTCCCCCAGCCCCTCCCCCTGAGTATTCCCAGGCTGGGAAAAAGAAGGGGGTAGGAGCCCAGAGGGGAAGAAGGGCAGCCCCAAGGGCTGTGGTGGGGCCTGGGAGGCGAGGTTGGGCAGCGCATGGGAAGCCGGGAGAAGGGAAGGCATGGTGAGCAGGCCCGGTGAAAGAGCAGGGGAATCCAGGAGACAGGTGATCCTGTGTGGCTGAGGGGGAAACATGCCTCACTTCTTGTGGTCCTACAGACACTGCGAGCAGAGGCTATTGGCCCAGAGTTGCTCCGAGAGGTGCCTGCTCCTCCCCATCTCCTGCCCATTTTCTGTCTTTCCAGGTAGAAGACATCAGAAACATGTTGTCAAACCTAAATTCATGAAAACTGACCGTGGCCCCACCCAGATCATGGAGGAAACAATGCTCATGCTCGTGGGGAATATGGATGGGTCAGGCCTCGTGGCACCCAAGCAAGTAGAGAGAGGGTGAATGGGGGCCCCGCAGGTCTGACCTCACCTATCCTGAGCCTCGAGCCTCAGCCCCCCCCCCCAGGCCCAGAGGCTCCTCTTCAAAGGAAACTGCTTGTTTTTCACTCTATACCTAATGTATGTTCTATAATAAACAAACGTAGAAGATAGAGCATTGGCGGTTTGATTTCAGCCCTTGGCCTTCCTTCACTGGGAACTGTCCCTTAGGTAAGGCTGCTTCTGAGAGGAGCCACCGTGCCTCCTGTGCGCCCCCCTTCCCACAGCCCCACCTCTTTCATCCTGCTTCAGGGGCGATGCTGGCTGCACCCCTGCCCTCTAGCTCCCCGCGTCTCCTCTGACCAAGATGCAGACCTTTCGTGCACTCTTTCCTTCCTCCACCTCCTGAAGAAGAGGCCCTGTGTCATTTTCTTGAGGCTCTTTCTTCATAATCTCCAGATTCCTTCCCTAGTCTTCTGTGCACCCTCCATCCACCCTCTCTCCCTGCACCTCTGCCCACTTCCCCCTCCTGCAGCTCTGCATAAGGACCAGTCTGACACCCCCCGGGAGAGCGGGGACCCGAGAGGCCCTCTGTACCTTCATCTCTGGACGCGACCAAGCAGAAAGTGTCCCTGTTGTAGCTCACAACTGGAGAGGGAGGTAAGAGGTCTGGGAGCGGCCTCCAAGCTTGTACTGCACGCAGAAACAGGTTCCGGGCTCCTGTCCCTCTGCTGGTCTGTGTCTTTCCTCTCCGCACCTCCCAGCACCCATCATTTTCTCCTAGGATTTCAGTCACTATCTTTGTGCCGATGGTGAAGAAGTACTTGCTTCTTTCCAGGGCCCCCCTCCCTTTTCTCCCCTGCTGCAGTGGGAGCGGAGCAGGCAGGGGGAGTGGCGGCTCCTGGCCTGCTCAGTCCTAGAAGCCAAATTGTTCCGATGTCCTGCCTTCCCAGGAACCGAATGAGGGACATCCAATATCCAATATTAGGGGCCAGGATTCCTATGATATCTGCTGTTGCCCATAATGCTGGGCCAGGGACTAGTCTCCTGGCTTTGGAGAAGGGCAAATAGCCCCGAGTTAAGGTGGGGTGCTCCCCTCGCTCCTTACCACACCCACTCAGAACCCCACCCCATCCCACGCCACAGCGGGGACATTGGAACTCTCTGTCATGCAACTCCTTTGAGACCCCTACTCTCTTGGTCATCAGGGGAAGTTGAAGGCTTGTTCTCAAGCTCCTGACCGTGCTCCCGGTGGCTCATCCAGGGCCTCCCTCTGACTGTGCTCCCAGGGGTTCATTGAAGGCCTCCCCCTGACCATGCTCCTGGGAGCTCATCAGGAGCCCCCCTCTGACCGTGCTCCCAGGGGCTCATCGAAGGCCTCCCCCTGACCATGCTCCCGGGGCCTCATCAAGGGCCTCCCTCTGACTGTGCTCCCAGGGGCTCATCAAGGGCCTCCCCCTGACCGTGCTCCCGGGGGCTCATCAGGAGCCCCTCTCTGACCGTGCTCCTGGGGGCTCACTGAGGGCCACCACCTGCTCATCTTTGGAGTAGAGGACAGTGACCTTCTAAAGCCCTCTTTTCTTCAACTTTCCATTCCTCCCTTCATTCCGTCCCCATGCAAATGCCGGCGCTCAGGCAGGCAGTGTCCGGTGCTGTGTGGGTGAGGGGTATGGGTGGTGGGGAGAGGACTTGACCCCACTGCTGCTGTGGGGGCCTGTGTACTCTGTGGGAGGGGGTGGGTCTCCCCCTGGGGCTCCTGTCCTCCGGAGGCCGGAAGGGGGTCAGAGACCAGCCCCCCAGGGGAGAGAACCTCCCCTTCTCCGGGCTTCCTAAGCTGCGGTTCCACCAGCGACCATTAGGGGTCACTGTTGCTTCGGCCACGAGTGACCGGCAGGGTCAGGGCAGGGGTCCAGGGGACACGGGTCCTTGCCGCCCACCCAACCCTGGCCGGGCAGGGCATGGGAGCTGGAAGCGCTATCGCAGAGACGGTCTCCTCAGGCCCCGCGTGTATGACCCCAAGGCTGGATGGAGGAGAGGGGGACAGGATGGGGAGCTGTGGCCAGCCTCTTCACCACCATCCTTCCCACCGAGACTCTAAGTCCTGTATCTGCAGTTCTTCCCCCAAATGCCCTAACAGCCTTGGCATCAGAGCCTGGAAATGGACTCCTCTGGGCTCCTGCCGCTGCCTCGGGGGCATCTCTGCTCGGGAAGCCACACACGCAGTCTCTGCTCCAGTCTCTGCTCCGGATGCACGCGTCCCTGCCTGGCTCGGGGGTCGGGGTGTGTCCACAGCGGTCTGATCATTGGGGCCCCTCCCCCGCTCCGTCTGCCCCCTGCGTCTGTCCTACGTGCCCCTGGAGACGCGAGGGGCCCCCAGAGATGAGGGTGGGGGACGGGCTCAACCGCATGGGGCAGATAACAGCAGGGCTGCCCTGTGCCATCCCCACCGCGACCCTAGCGGGTCGGGTCCTCTCGGAGCTGCTGACAGTCCCGTAGTTATCCTGCATCCTTGCCTCAGGGTCACAGCGTCAAGTCCCCAAGGAGGAGGGAGGAAGTTCAGCCCGTGTTGACACCGTATAGATGGAGAGGTAATGGGCTGCTGGGACCAGGGCACAAAGAGACCACAGCATTTATTGTGTCTTCGCCAGCCTTCCCGAGAGAGGCAGGGGTGGGGGCAGGAGTGAGGACAGGGAGGAAACAAGGCTCTTAAAGCCCTACTCATCCAAGGGCTGGAGGGAGGTGGAGGGGAAGGGCCTGGGGGGAGGGGTGAAGCCAAACCAGGGGATGAACCTGGGGAGAAGGAAGGAGCACCAAACTTGGGGGTTCCTGGGTAGGGCAAAGCAGAGGAAGGGGTGGGGCAGGCTACAGGGCGGGGCGGGGACCTCGCTCACCTAGGTCTCTCTTCCCACACCACCTGAGGTATGGGGCAGAGGGGGGCACTGAGACACGCCATCTCCAGCATCCCAGGCATGGACAGAGAGCCTTCGGGGTGTGAATGTGGGCTGCCCTTCTGGTTTGAGCAGTTGATGGCCCCACATGTCCGCGGGAGACCCAAAGGTGAGGGTGGGGTTCTCTGAGCCCCCTTCCCAGTGTGAGTGGGGCCGCCATTCTGAGGGTCTGGACCTCTCATCCACTCCCCCCGTTGTGACCTTGCTCACTTTCTCATGGAGAACTCAGACTCTTGAGGAAACATTCCTTAATACTCTGACCCCCTCACCCCATCTTTCCTCTCCCGCCCCCTGGCCCAGCCTGGGCACCCCCTGGCCTTTCTGAGCACGGGGTGGGGTGTGTATGTCTGCTCACCTCAAGGCCACAAAGGTCAGGACCCTTCCTCTCTGCCAGTCACCCCGGGAATAAGGCACCCTCAGTGCCCTGGACCCCCATTTTGGGGGCTACATTCTGAGGAAACCCCTTCTGGGGTGGGTAGGGAGTCAGGTTTGGCCTCAGGCAGCAGAGCCCCCGGGGCCCGCCGGCACTCTGGGCTATAGTAGAAGGAAAAGAGGCGGAAGGAGGGCCGCAGCTCCCCCCGAATGCTGTCCAGGATGCGGGTGAAGGTGGGCCGCAGACGCGGGTTCTGCTGCCAGCAGCGGCTCATCAGCTCCTGCCTGTTGGGGGAGCAGCATGAGAGGGTCAGTTGGTGCAAGGGGGCTTGTGAGGGGCTATATCTGGGAGGGCCAAGGGGGAGGAAGCAGAGTTGTCGGGAGGAAGGCTCAGAGCTGGGGACCAGTGGACAGGGACGTGAAGGCATCAGAGGAGGCGTGCCATAATCCTGGGGGCAGGGCAGGGCAGACGGAGCAGGGATGAGGAAGGGGCAGGGCGGGGGTGACTTACAGCTGAAGGGGACAGGTCTCCAGCTCCTCCAGGACCCCACCGTCCATGACAAACTTGAGCACCTGCTCGTTCGATAAGCCCTGGTAGGGCTGTTCAGCCAAGGTCACGATCTCCCAGAGCACCACACCGAAGGACCTGGAGGACGTGCAGAAGGCCTGAGCCCAGCACCTAGCATGCTGCTCAGCGCACCCCGGCCTCAGCCCGGACCCCACCTCCACATCCCCGACCCTCTGCTCCAGCCGGGCCCCACCAGACATCCGAGTGCGTGGTGAAGATTCCATCTTTGAGGGACTCGGGGGCCATCCAGCGCACGGGCAGCAGCCCCTTCCCACCCTTACGATAATAGTCTGTTTCGTACACGTCTCGGGTCATCCCGAAGTCTGGAAAGTGAGGGTGGACAGATATATGGCAGCAGGACCACAAGCCAGTCCCCACCCCAGGGATGCCTCTCCTGGCCCTCCATCCCCCATAGCTTCCAAGAATTGTGGAATGTGAGCCTCAAAGAACCTGACATCATCCCGCCCCAGCCCCTCTGGCCTTGGATGGGGGAGCTGTGAGGGGCAGAGCTGTCTCCTAGCCTAGCCTGGGGAGAGTCCCTCGGCTCCTTAGGCTGTCCCACACCCGCCCAGCACCCTCTGTACCGCCGATCTTGACGGTGAAGTCCTGGGACACCATGCAGTTCCGGGCCGCCAGATCTCGGTGCACAAACTTGTTGGCAGCCAGGTAGGCCATGCCATCGGCGATCTCACCAGCCATCTGGATCATATCCCCCAGCGCTGGCCGTGGGAGCCCCGGGTTGTTCTAGAGCCAAGAGAGGGGGCTGCTGAAGGAGGAACCTAGAGGTTGGACTCCTGCCCAAGGATCTGCCCCAACAGCTGGGCCCAAGTCTTCTCGAACGCCCTTGCCCCTTGGCCCAGGGTCTTCCTGGTCTCCACCTCCGACTCAGGCCGCAGAGATCGAAGATGGCTCTTGAGGTCCCCCCGGGTCATTAACTCCATGATGACCAGAGTTGGCTGGCCTTGCGACACCACGCCCAGGAGGCGGACCTGAGGCGACAGGCAGAGAGCCTGGTTGCAGTTCCATCCCGCACGCTGCCCCTTGACCCGCCCGGCCCCAGTGTCGGCCTGCTGTGACCAGCACCCAGCCTTGACACCAACCATGACCATGACCCGAATTCTGATCTAAAAATGACCCCGACCCTAACCCTGACCCATGACCTTGATCAGATCTATCATTGCGATCTTCATGACTCACCCAATCCTGACCTTGATCCCAGTCATGATCCTAATAATGATCAGGACACTCAGTGCTGACCCCTATCCATGACCGATCTCAGCCCTAGCCATGATTCTGCCATGGCCCCACCATGACCTGGTTTTGACTCTAACCCTAACTATGACTTCTACCTCACTCCCAACCCTGACCTTGCTGGTGCCCTGACCTCATCCTTGACCCTATCCTTCTTATCATGTGACTTTCACCGTAATTATGGCCCTGCCCTGGCAATGTTCCTGATCCTCCCTTACCACGTGGTGACACTTGAATGCCTTCATGACAGAGGCTTCCTTGAGGAACTCAACGCGTTCTCGTGGGCTGGCCAGCTCATTGACGGTCTTCAGGGCCACGGGTGTGGACTCCCCTCCAGCCTGTAGGCCTTGGGCCAGCCCCTCATATACCATCCCAAAGGAGCCCTGGCCCAGTTCCCGGATTATGGAGATCTGCTCGCGAGGCACCTCCCACTCATCAGGGACATACACTGAGAGGAGGTGGGAGTCAGCTCTCCGCCTCGCCCCCACCCACTTCTCTCCTCTTCAGAAGGGCTCGGGTCCCAAGGCGGCCTTCTCTAAGAAGGTCTCCTCGAGCGCGCCTCTCCTCCCCTCCTGTCTCCCTTTCCCACACACCTGTCCCCCCACTCCCAGACCTACTATCAGAAGCACTGAAGTACTCCGGATTCACAGACGTATACAGGCTGCTGCTTCTGCAATGGGAGGGGAGGGGGTCAGGCTGGAAGTGTCCTCAGGAAGGAAGGAGCACTGTCAGAGGCCAAGGAGGAGGGATATGCGAGGAGGAGGGACATCACTGACCACACTCCCTCCCATCCCTGACCAGGGTGTCCCTGGGGAGTCCAAGACACTTTCCAAGCCGGTTTTGGTCCTGGGCCTGGGATCTGGGATCTGACAGGCTGGGAATAGGGAGGACAGGAGGAGGGCAGCTCCTGCCTTCTCCACTAGCCCTTAGAAGCCAGCTAATCAAAATTCTGCCCCCATTTCCCTCTGGTGTGCAGCCCCGGGGCATCTGGCACCAACCATCCCAGGGCACAGGTGAGGTCTCCTGTCCCTCCCCCTGCTTTCTTGGCTGAGAACAGGGTGACCAAACCAACAGTCCCACTGCACCCAAACTGGGGAGTCCCCGGAGGGAAGACTTTCACTGGTAAAGTCAGAAAAAGTTGGTCCCTCAGACTGAAAGGTGTGTCTCCTCCATGCTGCCCTCGGGGGATGAGTTATTGCTTCTAAGGAATGTCCTCTTGCTGTCTCACATTCCACCCCTCCAGTGGCACTGACAATGTGATGAGGGATGGTGGGGGTGGGGGGGGGAGAAGGAGCATGGGAACTGGTAGGACGGGGCATTGTCACCTCTTCCTGCCGTAGAAGAAAGCGAGGGCAGCAAGAATGCTGAGCAGCATGAGCCCCACGGGGGTGACAGTGAGAAGGACGTGCAGCCCCCCGGAGTCTTCCTCCTCTGGTGGTCAGAGGGCAGCAGATGGTAGGGTCAAAGATGGAGAAGTCAGAGGGCAGAGGACACTTCTGTTTTCACCATGGGAAGTGGCCCACCACGGGGTGAAGTGGCCACCACGTTCCTGTGGTTTCCACCACACAAGACGTGGCTGGGGACCCAGCTGGGGCTTTGGGGAGTGCCTGGGACCGCGGTCGCGCCTACCTGTGCCCGGGACGTAGAAAGCGATGCTTTCTGTCCAGGAGCCATTGCCGGCCAGTGAGGTCGCCCGAACTCTGGCAGAGTAGTTTCCAGGGGGCAGTAGGGCCAGCTGGACTCCGCCGGACTTGGCGTAGCGTAGGCGGGACACACAGAGCACTGTGGCCTCCTGAGGGCAAGGGAGCACGGCCGGCTGGGAAGAGGGTGGAGGCACTATTTGGGTCTGGGTTTGGGGGTCCCTGTGGGGTACCTACCTCTCCCAAGCGGCGGTACTTGATTTCGTACTTGAGGATGAGTCCGTTGGGGTCCGGTGGCTCCGGCCAGCGCAGGAGGACACTGCTTTTGCTGGCCGCCTCCCAGGCCACCTTCCCTGGGATGCCATCGGCTTCTCCTGCGGGAGAGGGTGTCAGGCAGCGCGGTCGGGTGCTTCCTCTCAGCCTCACGATCAAGCGCAAGGGGGCTGACCTCCAGGGTCCGGGAGGCTTATGGGGAGTGAAGCTATGGGGAGGTCGAACTCGCCAGTTGGAGCACTAATTGGGTAGAATCCTGGGGGTCGGGGGCGGGGAGTCACCCACTGTGGGGCATGGTGCGCGCGAAGACGAAGGTGGCGGCGCTGCAGCCCACGGTGTGCGCCGCGTGGTTGCAGGCATGGATGTCGATCCGGTATTCCGTGAAGTGGCGCAGGCCACTCAACACTGCGCGCTCCCGGGGCACTTTGTCCTCCTGGATCTCGAAATCCGAGCTGTTTCCCCCAAGTCGGAGGGTCCCGGTGGCCCGGCGGTGCCGCCCCGAGTCCCTGGGGGGGGTGCGGGAGTCAGAGCCTCGGCCGCGCCCCGGGACCCCCGCCCCTCAGTCCCGCCCGGCTCACCTTTCTGGGCTCTTATTGACGGACGTCACCTTCCAGGGGGACCTGGGGAGACCCGGGAGGGCCGCGTCAGGCCCCGCCCCTCCACGCCCCGCCCGGCCCCGCCCCGCCCCGCCCGGCCCCACCCCGTCCCCGGCTCGGGCCGCACTTGGGGATGGTGATGGCGTTGTGCAGAAAGTTTTCGAACTTCTTCTGGAAGGAGGCCTCTTGCGCCTCCAGCGGCGGCAGGACCTGCCCGGGAGGGGAGTGCAGGCAAGGGCAGCAGCCGGGCTCCGTCTCGGCTTCCAGCTCCCCGTCCTCGCGGTCGAAGCGGGGGTCGCTGTTGCTGGTGGGCAGCCGCAAGCCTGGCGCGGCGCGGGGAAGAGACGTGGTCAGACGGACAGCGCCGCGGCCCCGCCGCCCCGACCCTCCGGCCTGCGCCGCCGCCCTGCGCACCGCGGTGGCAGTAGTCGTTGAGGTAGAGGTCGCCGTCCTCCGCCAGACGCTGCCACAGCACCAGGTAGTAGGTGAGGTTCCCGTTGCGCTGAGTCGGTGGCTTCCAGCGCACCAGCAGGTGGGACGAGGAATTGGACGTGGAGATGACGTCCTGGGGCACCGTGGGCGCTGGGGACGCAGGGAGGGTAGGACTGCTGCGCCGCCATCCCCCGAATCCCCCCTTCTGGTACTGCCTGGTAATGGTTCCTCTCTGGGGTCCAAGCCCCTCGCATTCTCCCAAAGAACCCAGGACCCTCCACCTCCCCTTCCTGGAACTCAGAATCCTGGCCTTCCCATGTCCTGCAAAGGCCCTTGAATTGGCTCAGGTATCCCCCC
The DNA here is from genome assembly GCA_004023965.1 of Spilogale gracilis. Taxonomy (NCBI): domain Eukaryota; kingdom Metazoa; phylum Chordata; class Mammalia; order Carnivora; family Mephitidae; genus Spilogale; species Spilogale gracilis. The sequence goes on from PITA01016291.1 coordinate 9,067, forward strand.
CCTCCCCTGCACAGCCTCCCTAAGACCTTAGGTCGGTGCCCCCTGTTCTTTCCAGGACTCAAACCCAGTCTCTAGGGGCCTGGGGTTGAGCGACCCAGCTTCTCTATTTCTGGTGCCCGGGTTCCCTCATTCCCCATAGGACTCAGACATCTAGTTCCCACCCCCCTTCCAAGTCCTCAGCCTACCGGCAGGCAGGGTCCGAAGATACACGATGGGGCTCTGGGCTCCCTGGTGGGGACTGTCCTCAGCAGTGGTCAGTGTGATGGCCCGCACAAACACCGCATACTGTGTCCAGGGCTTGAGGGGCGCTAGAGTGACCCCAGGTTCCTGGGTGCGGCTTAAGGGCAGCTCCACATCCAGTAGGTTCCAGCTCTGGGTCCCGCAGGCGTCTGGACCTATGTGCTCCGTGGCATTCTGGAATGGGCTGAACATCCCGTCCCTCGAGCTGAGGGGCTGCTCAGCCCCACCCGGTTTCCAGCACACCCCTCCTCCTCTCTGAACCACCCTAGGACTGTCACTGTCATTCTTCCAGGGTGTGTGAAAGCATCCCGCTCTTTGTGAGCATGCAGCCCATGCAGGGTGGGTCTGCTCAGAGCTGGGGCTGGGCCAGGAAAGCCACAGCCAGGCTGCGAGGCCGTGATGCTAGGGGAACTTCCTGAAGGACCCCTGGGGTTCTCTACCTTCTGAGCCCAGAGGCAGCTAGGTACAGTTGTGTGGGCTGCGAGCTGCACAAGCCAGGCAGGGGGTGCCGTGCACACTGCCAGCCCATGTTAGTGCTCCTCAAAGTATGGCCCATGGGCCAGGATTGCCCTGGAGTTTGTTAGAAATGCAGATTCCCAGGCTCTCCCCAGGACTACCTGAATCAGGATCTGTGGGGATGGGGCTCATCTGAGCGCCCCAGCTCCCCATGCAGGAGGACTTTGCCTCCCGGTGAGGCCCCGGAGAACCTTGAGCATTTGAGTGGGCCTGCCAGCATGGACGCCCCCTCCTTCCTCCCAGGCCAGGCCCTGTGCTAGTGGGAAACTAAGACCTCCCCATTTTAATTCACAGGAATGTTCCCCAGCCAGGGGACTCCCATCTTCTGCCTACCATAGAGGGGGAACACTCCCAACGGCAGCCCTCCTAGGCAGCTATCCCAAACCCCCTTCTCTCCTCTAAGAATTTTAGTTTTGATTCTTAGCCATGCTTTTGGAGAAATCCTTCCTGTGGTCTAACCACTGTCCCTCTTGCTATGGTCAGTATACTCTCTCCAAAGAAAAGAGCAGCCGGTCCTTGGCTGTCCGGGTTCCCTCCCCTCCTTAGACTTTAATGAAATGCTGGCAGAGCTACGCATAAAACCGGCCAAATTAGTGGGTACTCCCCAAACCGCTGCTGGGGCAAGAGCTTGTGGTCAGTACAGAACATTAGCATAGTGAATTGAAGTTTAATTATCCAAGCCTTCCGCGCTGGGCGCCTCTCCTGGCCTCTCGGAAGTCCTGACTGTCCTCTCCATTTCACTGGTGAGGTGAACCTACGGTGCGGAGGGGTGAATAAAGCAAAGGGAGAGCCAGATGTGGGCCCTACAAAGGAGCGCGATTTGGGGGTCCTGGCTGCTTGCTTCTCTGAAGCCCCAGCGCTCTGTCCTCACCACTCACCCGTCGGCGTTTGCGAACAGATCCGCCAGGGTCCAGGTCTGACCCCGCCCCACGGGGTGTGTGTGTCTGGCCCCGCCCCTCCCAGTCTGGCCCCGCCCCCGGCACTCACGACTCCTTGTAGTACACGATGAAGCTGAGCAGGTCCCGAGCCTCCAGCGGCTCGTAGCGCTCCCAGCGCAGCAAGATGCTGTCGGTCTGCGTTATGTTGGACACGAAGCGCAGGGTGCGGGTCTGGCCTGGGCGGGGCGAGGGGCCAACACCTGCTGTCAGCCGCGTCTGTCTCCGCCCCAGTCGCCTACTTCCAAGCCAGTACCCTGGCCCCGAGGATGCCTCCCCCAACGCGGCCTCCGAAGAGAACCTATCGCGTTGTCCGACTCAAACGCCCCCTCCCGCCCAGGTGCGTGTCTGGTGTGCTTCAGTGCGTGTGCGCGTCTGGGGTTTGGGGGCGGGGGTCCTTCGCTCTGGGGTTGCGGTGTCGGGCCTCACAGGCGGCGCGGTCTCCGTTGGTGCGGGGGTTGATCTCGGCCTTGTTTTGCCGTCCCCGAGTGCCTGTCACCTCCTCCAGGCGGTAGATGTGCTCCAAGCAGAGGCGAGGGTTGAAGGCGAAGTAGATCTTGCCGACGGGAATGGTGAGCCCCGCAGCCACCCAGGACCCCAGCTGTTGTAGGTTCTGGTTGTCCAGCACATACAGAGTGTAGTTCCTGGGGGAGGCCAAGAGACCTTGCGCTGCAGATGAGGTGGGGGCCAGGGGTGGGGGATGTGCCCACGCTTTATGGGCCCCGCCTGGAGGGGATGTGCTGGGGCACAGGGAGGAGGGCCACCCAGCCTGGGGCTATGCCTCTCCAGCTGGAGTGTGGCTACCCCTGGGGGTCACAGCATTTTGGGGGAGACATGAGAAACCACTGGGATGGATGACAACGTAAAACATTCTCTGAGTGGCACCTGGGGGGCTCAGTTGATTAAGTGACTGTCTTCTGCTCAGGTCACCATCCCAGAGTCCTGGAGACCCACATCAGGCTCCCTGCTCCTCAGGGAGTCTGCTTCTCTGATCTCCCTCTCTCAAGCTCTCTCTCTCATTCTCTCTCAAATAAATAAAGACATAAGTAAATAAAATCTTTAAAAAAAAATATGGGGTGCCTGGGTGGCTCAGTGGGTTAAAGCCTCTGCCTTCGGCTCAGGTCATGATCTCAGGGTCCTGGGATCGAGGCCCTCATCAGGCTCTCTGCTCAGCGGGGAGCCTGCTTCCTCCTCTCTCTCTGCCTGCCTTTCTTCCTACTTGTGATCTCTTTCTCTGTCAAATAAATAAATAAAATCTTTAAAAAAAAAATCTGTGCAGCAACTGGGTGGCTCAGCGGGCTAGTGCCCCGTTGATTCTGGCTCCAGATCCTCATCTCCAGGTCATGATGTCAGGCTGGTAAGATCGAAACCCTCCTAGGGCTCTACTCCAGTGTGAAGCCTCTCTCTTCCCCGCCCCCCCCGCCGTGCACAGGTGCACTCTCTCTGTCTCTGTCTCTCTTGTAAACAAATAAAATAAAGTAAAATAAAACAAAATAAAACAGGGGCACCTGGGTGGCTCAGTCAGTTAAGCGTCTGCCTTCTGCTCAGGTCATGATCCCAGGCTCCTGGGATCGAGCCCCACATGGGGAGCAGGGAGCCTGCTTTTCCCTCTGCCTCTCTCTGTCTCTCATGAATAAATGACTAAAAAATAAAAATCTTAAAGTAAATAGAAATTAAAATAAAACAAAGCAAAACATTCTCTGTCTCTTGAGAAATCCTAGCTCTGTTATAGTAGGTCTTGACTGGTTGGTGGCAGGGATGGGTTTCAAAGCCGGGGGTCTTGCTCTGCTGTTGAGAGCCTCAGAAAGCGGTGATCGCCTGTGTATGTGGAGTCTGAGGTCATCCTAACCCATCTAGAATATACTGTGCTCCAGGCAAAGTTTGAAGTGCTTTGCACTTCAGCGGCCCTAAGAAATAAGTAGTGTTATTAACCCATTTTACAGAGGAGAAAATTGAGGACCAGAGAAGTTAAGCAACCTACCCAGCGTCACACAGACAGTACGCAGCAGGGCTGGTTCCAGAGCCCACGCTCTTTCCCCCTGTTTGGGGAGTGTCAGGGAGGACAGGTGATAGAGGCAGCTGGTCACAGGCTGATTCTGACCCCTTACCCATCCACCATGGCGTCCCCCCGGATTAGTTTGAGGTTCTTGAAAAAGCCCAGGGACACGAGGGCAAAGGAGTGCTTGATTTTGAGGAAGCCGGTGATGGTCTCTATCAGCCCCAGGCTCCGCTGCAGCTCCAGCTCTAGGTTATCTGGAACCGGGGAAGGCAGGGCAGGAGCCGGTGTGGAAGGTGTATGGCCGGTGGGGCGTGGGGGGTGGAGGGGAGGGGGGCTTTCAGGACTGGGACCCAGGGTGATAGAAAGCAGGGCTTTAGCGGGGCCACCGTCAGGGCCAGGGCCAGGAGGAGAGGTGTGCCCCGGGGAAGGTACTGACAGCCTTGGCGGAGGTTGACGATGAGGCTCCCCTCCACGTGGGTGCAGCCCACCAGGTCCTGTGCCGCCTGGATGGAGTCGATGGTCTTGGTGCCCACCTTGCACTCTTTGGGGCACAGCCCCTCACACTTGTGGCAGAATATGCTAGTGGGGGCAAGCGGAGGGCGTGGAATGAGACCTTGACCCGTGGGGACCCCCTCACTGATGCAGGAGCGCCCCCAGCCCCCACACTCACCTGCTGCCATTGCGGGTGAACCCCGGGGGGCACTGGGCCAGGCAGCTGCCCTCGTGGATGCCAAAGGTGGAGGCGCGGCCAGGCACGGAGCGCAGGTTGGCACAGCGCTCTGCCGTGACACAGCGCCAGGACTCATGTTGGTAGGTGCCTGGAGGGCAGGCCCGGTGACAGGTGCCTTGGAAGTAGAGGTGGCGACAGGCCACGCAGGCGCGGGGGTCCCCCGGCCGGCTGCAGCCCCCCAGGCATTCAGGGTGGCAGCACTCCCCGCCAGCTGTGCAGGCCCATCCAGGGGGACAGGGACACACTGTGGACAGAGTGTTGAGTTAGCCACCCCCCCCCGCCCCCGGTTCCTCCAGTGCCCATGACAATGGTTGCTGGCTCGCTTTCCCCAGATGGGGCTCTTGAGGACCAGGGCCATGGCTTCCCATCTCCCATGGCACCTGGCCAGAGTTCATAGATCAGGACAGAGCAGTGACTTTGTCCATCAGGGCTGCTCTCCCTGGCCTGCTGTCCTGTCTGGGCCCAGGGCTCAGATCATCACTGGGCATGGTGCCAGGGGGAACGTACCAGTTTCTCCTGAGCACTGAGGCCCAGGGCCGGTGGGCTCGCGAGTGCGTGCAAGGAGGGGGCCCCCCGGGTCATCTCACCTGCCCATCCCTCCCCCCGCTTCAGCTCTGTGCCCTGGGCAGGGGGCCGCCGCAAGCAGCCGCGGGCGAGGTGCCATCCATGGGAGCGGGCGTGTGGTGGGGTCAGCGAGGGCGTGTTGATACCACACACGAGAGAGGTCACGTGCCCAGCCTGTTTACAGCCAACACGGAGGCAGGAGGACGTGGGGCCCAGCGGATACAGAAGGGGTCTGGTTACTCTTCTGCTCTGGCTCACTGAGACTTTGGGGCAAGGGAGCCCCAGGTTGGGAACCCCAGATCTGCTCCTGGCCTCTGGAAGTTCTTCCTATTCTCCCCTTTAACTTCTGCTTCTTCCTCCCAGAATCCCCTCCTTGTATCTCCCCGCCTTTGCTCTGCTCCCTTCCTTCTGTTTTCGCTCCCCGTACTTTACTTCCTAAAGAAGATCCCAGCTGTTCTGTCCTTCCTCGGTCACCTCCTCCTTTCCTTGCCCACCCAGCTGCCTGCCCCCCCAATGCTGCCAGCCTGCCCTGGACCGCCTGCGCTGTGAGCACTTTAAACAGGAGCCCGGAACTCCCACCAGCACCCAGGCACTGCTCTAATGCTGAAAGAATAGGGGCGCCTGGGTGGCTCAGTGGTTGCGTTCCTGCCTTCAGATCAGGACATGATCCCAGGGTCCTGGGATCGAGCCCCACATCGGGCTCCCTGCTCGGCGGGAAGCCTGATTCTCCCTCTCTCACTTCCCCTGCTTGTGTTCCCTCTCTAGCTGTGTTTCTCTCTGTCAAATAAATAAATAAAATATTTTTAAAAAAATGCTGAAAGAACAGCTCCTTTCTCGTAACAACTGTGATTATTTTACACATGAGAGAAAAGTCTCAGAAAGGCCACAAGAACGAAGCCCGTAGGTCGCACCGCTGAGATCGGTCGGACGGAGCCCAGGCTGTCAGGCCATGTACTTAAGCACTGCCCCATACGGCTTCCCTTCCCCGTGCCCACCTCGAACCTGTCCTGTCCCCTCTCCCCGACTCCCAGATGCTGTCCTGCACGGTCCCTCGACGGCCTTGCGTCATTGCACTTCTGACCCATCCTGCGGCTGCTCAGCCCCTTCCGCACCGCCCTCCCTGTGCCCCTCGCCCTCCCCAGCTGGTGTTCCGGGCTAGTGCCCACCTGTCTGGCAGTGGCTGGAGGTCCAGCACCTGTAGTCGGTGTGCCCGCTGAAGGTGGTCCTGGCGCAGGGCTGGCCGGTGGCGCCCAGCACGCCTGGGCACACGTCGGCACACTCCTCACGCAGCTTGTTCCCCACGATGTGGTTGGCACCCGGCGAGGGCTGCAGCAGGCCCCAGTCGATGGTGGACAGGTGGCAGAGCTCCTGGTTCTTCTCCACCCGCACGGCCCCCCTCAGCACCGCCCCCAGCGCCGGCAGCCCCACGTCCCGCAGGTGCGGCATCTCGTAGATGACCAGCGCGTAGCCCAGGAAGAGGCGGGCGCCGCGCACCACTGCCAGGTTGGGGAAGAGGTCCCGCAGGCTCTCCAGGCCATAGACACGGAAGAGGAGCAGGTAGTCAGTGACCTGAGTGAGGCGCGGGAAGCTGAGGCCGCGGAAGTCCTCGCCCGTGGCCGTGAACATGAGCAGGATCTGCAGGTGGCCCTCCACGACGCTGCAGTTCTCCAGCCGGCGCAGCTCAGCCACCTCGGAGCGGATGTCCAGGCTGGGGCACACTGTGGGCACAGGCGCAGTGGCCCTCAGTGCAGCTCGGGCCAGGCAGCTTGGGGGAAGGGGCGCCTCTCCGGGAGCGGGACATCACGGGGGAGCCGGGCTCTGCTGTGGCCTCCTCCCCGGGCCTCTGAGGCTCCCGGCAGCTGGAGGGGCCCGCTGCCGTCCCAGTCTTCTCAAAACAGGTTAGCTCCTGTTCCTGCACTGCTTTGAACCCCCTGCTGGCTCCCGTCTCTGGGCAAGGCCTCTGCGGCCTCTCTGACCCCAGTCCCTTCCCTCCCTTCTTCAGCCACACTAACCTTTTTTGCTGTTCCTCAAAGCCAGCCAAGCTTCTGCCCTGAGGTCTTTGCACCTTCTGTTCCCTCTCGCTAGAGCACTGCTCCCTGCAGGTGGTTTCTCACCTCCTCTGTGTCTCTGCTCAGATGCCCCCTCCTCAATGAGGCTGTCTCTGACCATCCTTTTAAACACTCCCTACCTCCTTTCCTACTTAATTTTTCTCTTAAATCTGTACACTGGCTAATATACAGGGTGCTTATTTTCTTTACAGTAAGCTCTAGAAGGGCAGGGATCTGTGAATAATTCATCGCTGTACCCGTGGTGCCTGGTAGAGCGCCTGGTGTGAAATTGGTGCCCGGTCAGTATCTGATGAACGGACGAATGGACTCCAAGGCGGAGAAGCAGAGCTGCATCCCCCGCTTCCCTCCCAGGCCTCGGGAGCTCCATGTCCCGTGCCCGCACTGCTTTACGCTGGAAGGAACATCCCATGCCTCCCCATTGCTGAAAGTTCGAACTTAAATTCCTCGGCCTGACATGGTGGGGTGACACCCGGGCCCACACGAGCACCGCCGGCCTCGTGGGGTCCCTCGGCCTGGCCACACGCTCAGCTCTTGTCCCGCAAACCAGCTCAAGCCCGCCTCCCCCGACCCTGACCTGAGTGAATCACTCCCTCCCTGGGCCGGGCAGCACCGGCCCGAGCACCCACAGGTGCTTCCGTCCCCCTCCAGCGAGGGGAGCTCCTGAGGGTGGGCCCTTGCTGCTCAGCGTCCCTCCATGGCGCTCAGCTCAGGGCTGGAGCTAGCCGGCATGTGGGGACCACGGGCGGAACCGACGGGCATTTGGCTCCCATCCTCTCCTGGGGACTGGGGTGTGCCCGGCTTCTTTAGACCCAGGCCCCAGGCCCACTTTCCTCTCTCTCCCCGAGGCACCAAGGACCAGTCCCCCAAGTGGCCTGGGTTCCTGGGCCATGAGCTCTTACTTTGCTCCTCTCCATGGCAGGAGATGTACGTCTGAATTCTTCATCGGGGTCCCTCAAGCCTGCTAGGCCCTCTTGCTCTGTTCCCTTGCTTCCTGCCTGGCTCGCCCCCCCCCCCCCCCCCCCCCCCCCCCCCCCCCCCCCCCCCCCGCAGAGACCCTGGCCCAGCCCCTGCTGAGGAGGAGGCAGCTCCCTACATCACACCTTCTCCCTGCTGTCCTTAATGGGCTTGGCTCTGCCCAGTTATTGTGTGTGTGAGTGAGCACTCACACACACACAGAAAGACAGAATGAGAAAACACTTCTAGCCCTCCAGGCAAAAGCCAATCAGGGCCTACAAGGCGCCCACATGCCACTTCCCGTCATGCCCCTGCCTCTCGAGGGCTCCCCTGATGGGAGTTATTTGGAAAAACAAATCCACGACCTTCACAGATTAACCCCTGTCTGCCTCTCCTCAGGACATGGCCGGGTGCAGAGCTGCGCTGGGAACGGGACATCTGGGTCCCCTGGGACCAAGCAACCGAATGCCGCCCCCTCCCGCCCCCTCCCAGGACGTGCTCTCCTCCCTGGCAACCGCGCTCCTGGCTGGCTCGCAGGGCCCCGTCCAGGTGCAGCAGGGGAGGAGAGGAGGGGGAGGTGGGGGAGGGGCTCAACCTTGCTGCAATGCGCTCCTGACTGGGACTCCTCCGGGGACCCCTGGCCCCAAGCTCTAAGTCTGAGGGGGTCACGGGACCTCTCAGGTGGGCACAGAGCCCTGGACCCCGTGCTGCCTCAGTGCGGAAGGGGCCGGTGGGATTGGGGAAGGGCACGCTCGTAATCCGTCCCCTTCTGAATCTTGCCAGCTCAGCTTCTGTTCCTTCCCACCCACCGCGAGGCTCCCTGCACCCCCATGAGGGCCACCTGCTCTAGGCCGTCTTCCCCTCCCAAACTCTGCACGTGGGAAGTGTCTGGCCCACAGCAGTAGGGAAAGGCAGCCCCTTAGCCCAGGGAAGGGGTCCTAAGTGTGGGGGCCATGGACAAGGCCCTGGGCACTGGCCAGCTTTCCCCCCAGTCCTCTGAGCCTCAGTTCCCTGTCTGCACAATGGGTCCAGTTACTTCATGGTGCCCTGTTCTCAGCTACCCAGCACATCCCTGGGCCCATCGAATTCGGCGGCCCTGGAAATGACCTCTAACACGCTTCCCCTGATGCCGTTCTCACTCAGGCTAACTGAGATCGGGGCACACGCGGGAATGGAGGCCATCTCTTCATCCCTCTGTTTCAAGGTCCCTCTTACATCCCAGGGAACTGAGAGGAAATGCTTACGTGGGGAACTAACTGCCCTTGCTGGTGGGAAGTCCTTCTGAGAGCTAACCCCGTCTTCATGCTCTCAGGATGGAAGCTCCGCCGCCGGCTGGGGTTGTGGGAGGGGTGGGATCGGGTCCAGGGGGCAGTGTCGGGGGACTCACCCTCTAGTGTGTCCAGGCCAAATCCCAAGGAGAGGAGGATCACAAGCAGGGGTGCTGCCCACGCGCCCAGCCTGGGCATGGCCATTGTCCCAGCCCGGCCTCGTGCCCAGTCCTGACTTCTGCAGATGGCTCCGGGGAGAAGAAGGGACACAGAGAGGCAGGCTTCAAGGGGAGGGAAGGGGAGGGAAGGGTAGGGGCCCAGGGCAGGGGAATCTCACACAGAGATAGCAGGAGACAGAGCAAGAGGCACTGAGACAGAAGGACAGCCGCAGGCAGCTGGAGACAGACTCAGTCTGAACCCAGAGACAGAGAGATGAGGACAGAGGTGCACAGAGGAGAGGCCGACAGGCCTTCAGAAGGGAGAAAGGTGCGCAGGGTGCGAGCAACACACAGTCCAGGAGGCCTGCCACCCCTGAGCAAGCGCGCAACCGCAGCCCCGGGAGCCCGCCCGGGAGAGCAGCGCGGACCCGCCCCGGGAGAGCGACCCGGACCTCGGGGCCGCCGGGCGCCCGAGCGCCAGGAGGGCAGGTGTCCCCGCGGCCCGCTATCTGCCGGGGCGCTTGGGGGCCGCGCCCAGCTCCCGCCCTCCCCGCGCCAGGGCCAAACGGACTGGCTTGCCAGGCCCTCCGGCTCTCTCCGCCCTTCCCACCAAGCCAAAATATTTAGCCTGACAACTGAGGGGGGACAGGTCTGTTGGGGAAATAAGGCCAAAATACAGGGGGATGGTTGTCCGGGAACCGAGCTCGCCTATCGCCCCTGCGGACGCACTCACGTGGGGCCGCGCTGCGGGTGGAGGAGGGGGCCGTGGCGGGGCGGGGCGGGGGCGTTCTGCAGCCCAGAACCCTGACGCCTGCAGCCCCCACCCGGCCGAGCGAGCTCGCTGAAACCCGGCGGGCACGCGGGCCGGGTCCTCAACATGCAAGCGTTCGCCCTCCCGGCCCCTCGCAGCCACCCGGGGGCCGTTCGCGCGAGGCTTCGCCCCAGCCAAGTCCCTCGGCCCCGGCCAAGATCCTGCGGGCCGGCCTCTGTCCCGTCGCCTTCCCAAGTCAGGCTGCCGGTGGGGCTGTCTGTCCCGGTCGGGACTCGGGGCCTGGCGGAGGGGCACCCGCGCGCCTCTCCCTCTCGGAGGGCGCTCCCGGCGGCCCTCGCCTGCCCTCTCTGCCCAAGAGTCCCTCCTCCGGGACCCTCTCGCTCGGCCTTACCGCCCCCTCCCCGGCCTGAGACCGACGGGCTCCTGCAGCCTCCGAGGCCCGCGGGGTGGGAGGCGCTGGGGATCCCGGGGCTTTCCAGGTGCGCGGCCTCCGAGGACCGACGGGTCCCCAGCTCCACCCGCGGGCGGCTCCCGGGTCCGAAGAGCTAAGAGAAGATCTATTAATTTCTTGGCGCAGAAATCGATGATCTTGTCAGGACAGCGATCGATGCCAGCCCAGCCCGGCAGGGCCCCACCCGGCCCGGGGCTGGCCAGCCGGGGTCAGGGGCGGTCGCCGGGGCCCGGGGCGCAGCTCGGCGGGGGCTGCAGAGCGCGCCCCCAGCCCCGCGGAGCGCACACCCCTGCGCACGTGTCTCTAGCGCCACGCCGTGGTCTCTCCTGAACGCCGGCGCCTCGGCTCGCTGGGCTCCCTTCCCCGGCTGGGCTGTTTGGGGGCGACACCTTCCTTCTGCTGTTTTCGTGCCCCAGGTCCTGCGTGTGGTCCTTTTGGGGTCCCTTCCCCTTTCCACCCAGGGGTTACAGAATATTTCATCTCATTACCCCAAGTGACATCGTACACTGCCTCAGGGGCGCGCACCGCGAGGAGGGAGATGGGGGCGGCTGGCTGGGATGACCCCGATGGTAACCTTGCCCCCACCCCGTCATCTCGCCGCTCCCTGCTTTAAGCTGGGAGAAATAACGGATCAACACCGCCCCCCACCCCAGCAGACACCTCTAAGGCGTCCCCTGTGGAGCGGGGAGAGGTTTGGGGGAGAAAGGGTGCAGGGTCCCCCGAAAGGGGTGGGGCCGCCTTAGGGCTGAGGACCGGAGGGGTGGGGGTGGAGCCAGAGGGGGCAGGGCGGGGCGGGGCGGGAGTCGGGCCCCGCCCTTTCCCGGCGGCCGGGTCTTAACGCGGCGGGCGCACGTGTCGGGGGAGGCCCGGCGGCCGCTGCTGGGCTGGGAGCGCACGGACGGCTGCGGGCCGGCGCGATGCTGCGTGGCGGACCGCGCGGGCAGCGGGGCGGGCACGGCCGGGCGGCGGGGCCGGGCAGCCTCCTGGCCTGGCTGCTGCTGGCGTCCGCGGGCGCCGCGCCCTGCCCCGATGTCTGCTGTCCCCACGGCCCCTCGGGGCTGCGCTGCTCCCGGCCTGGGGCCCTGCAGAGCCTCCGCCGCCTGTCGGCTGAGAACCTGACGGAGCTGTGAGTGTCCGGCGGGCGCGGGGGGCCAGCGGGGGCGGGCGGGCGTAGCCAGGCCCCCGAGGGCGCGCACTGTCCTAGGGCCCGCGGGGTCGGGGCGGGGCGGGAGGCTGCACCTGGGTCTGCCTCCGCCGCCGCGGCTCCCGGCCGTCACCGCAGTGACCCTCTGGACGGTGTCTGGTGCAGCAGGGACAAGGGGGCTGTCCGTGGACCAGGTCTGAGACAGCCCAGCCATCCCAAGGCAGCCTTCTGCAGATCAGACAGGAGCCCGAGCTCTGGGCTGGTTAGCTGTGGAGGACGCCTAGCTTTGGCACCCTTACTGCCTTAGCCCCTTTCCAGGGGGAAGCCCCTACCCGGTTCCTTGCCATGAGCAGGCGAAGCCAGCTCTCGCCTCTGGCACTGGGCATTGAGGTGGTGAGGAGGCACAGGTCGGCGGCTGAGCTCTCTTCTCCCCACTTCCGCCATTCTTGTCCCCACTACCCCTTGATTTGGGCGTAGAGAATGAGATGCCTGGCTGCTCTGTCCCCGCCCTGTCTCCCTTTCCACCCTTATTCCCCTACTTGGGGCAGAGAGCCAGGGCTCATGTTGAGAGACTCTCCTCTTTTCAGGGCCCCAAACTGGGAGAAATCTCCAGCACTCTGTAGCACTCTGACAACCTGCAGTAATTGGTTACAAAATACTGGAGTTCTTGCTGGCAGCTGGTGAAACCTATGGGAGTATTCTGTGATAATTGGCCTAGAGGTACTCGAGCATCACATGGTGATGCCTGGAAAATACTTGAGTATTCTATGTGGCTGATGGGGCCAGCACGACTTCTAGAAGAGGGGAGGGACTGCTAGAAAAATCTTCATTCTGTGGCCTGGGGCTTAGAGGATGGGCAAGGAGCACTGGCCTCTTGCGGTGACGGTGAAGGGTTGGAAGGCGTCCGAGGTGGGAACCATCACTGTCTGGAAGTTTCTTGAGCAGCCGGCGATAATTGGCCCTGAGGTCCTCCCGTATCTCGTGGTAATTAACGGGAAGGTCCTTAATCTCTCTCCTTAATGGCCCTAGGGAGACCAGGAGGAGAGGAGATGGTCTTGTCTGGGTCCGGGGCTCTGCAGGATGGGAGGGGCTTTCGCTCCCAGCCCTGGCCTCCCAGCCCTGGCCCCCCAGTCCCCTGCTCCTTCGCACCAGGGCCCCAGCTCCAGAATGTTCCCCATCAGAGCTCTTTTCCCATTCCCTCACCCAGTGGGTCCAGGCCCTGGGGAGGTGGGGGGGGCATGAACAGGCTGGACCGGGGACCAGGAGGCAGGCGGGGGGGCGGAGCTGACAGGTCCCTCTGGGTGGGGCAGCGGCCTGACCCCCTGCCTCCGCCTGCCCATCCCCTCCTCCTCCCTCACCCGTAGAGCTAACGAGGAGATAATGGACTCGAAAAGACAGATTGATGATGAATCCAAACGAATGAGGCAGCTTTGAGTGCGCTGCCCGACAGCTTGCTCAAGGCCTCGGCTGGCTGCCGCCACCCCTCCCCGGGTCCGTCCAGCTCTAAACCCTGTGAGCGGGGATGCGCCCCCCCAGCGCCATGGGAGATTGCTCCCTAGGCCTCGGGGAACCGGCTGTCTGGCCATGCCACTGGGGCACCTCCTCCCCCCAGGCTGGGAAGGGGAGGGGGAGAGGTCACGCAGGTTGGTCCCCATTCATCCAGGGAAGGGGAGAGGGAGAGGGGAGATTTCTGAGAAGATGCAGTGAGTCAGGGGCCCCTGGCAAGTGTGCATGTGTACAAGTCTGTGTGTACAAGGGGTGGGGGTTCACTGGCGTGCCACAGCAGGGCACCCGAATTCTCAGGAACTCCACTGCATGCCGGATCCCGAAGCTGGGCAGGGCCCAGGGCGTCAGCAGCCTCCATCCCTGTGTGCCCATTCTTCTGTCCCTGCTCCCTGTCTGGCTCTCTCTGGTGCTCTGTCCTTATCTCTGTGTCTCTCTGTCTCCCTGTCTTTATTTGTCTCTCCCCTTGCCTGTCTCTCTCTTTCTGCCAGTCTCTTCCTGCCCTTGTCTCTTTCTCCATGTCTCTGTTTCACCACCTCTGTTTTTATGCCCCTCCTTGAGCCTTCTCATCACCGTCTTGCCCTGTAAACCAGCCAGCCTGTGTCTCTTCACCCCCCACCCCGTCCCTTCTCCAGCCTCCCAATGCCCTTGTCCCCCTTCTCGGGTCCCTCTTGGGGCAGGGAGGGGCTCAGGAGGGGTCCCTGACTGACAGCCTCTGTGCCTCTCGCTCGCTCTGCTGAAGGGTGGGAGGCAGCTGCCTGAGTGTGGGGAGGGACCGCGGCTTTGAAGGTGGGTTGTGTGTATGCGCGTGCGTGCGTGCGCGCACTTGGGTGAATGAGGGAGCGAGTGCTCGGCAGTGTGGGTCAGCCCAGGGAGGGACTGTGTGTCTGGGAACACGCAGCTTTGCGTGACCACGGGTTCCCTCTGTGCTGCGGGCGCAGCGACTGTGGTGAGCCTCAGCCGTCTGTGAAGCAGGAGTTCCAGTGTGACCCCCGTTTCTGACCGTCAACAGGAGAGGCCCTGGGCAGAGAAGCGGAACCCCGAGCTGAGAATGAGTTTCTGTGTGTTTATGAGTGTGGGGCCACCGGTGCACACGAGAGACACACGAATATCCGAGTCCCTGTGTGACGGCGGAGCGTGCTGACGGGCCCGCCTCTGTTCCCACGCACGCACGAGCGCACGCACGGACTTGCGTGGGGAGGTGTGTGTGTGTGCGCCTGTGTGTACGCTGGAGGGATGTGTGTGCGTGTCCGTGTGTGTGCACAGGTCTGCGCGTGACCGGGTGCATTTGTGTGCAAGTGTGCATTGGAGTGTGTGCGCGTACCTGTGTGCACGACGCTGAGCGAGGCAGGCAGGCGCGCACGGGAACTCGAGGGTGGGCCTGGGCCCCTGTGACCCCCGTCCCCTTTCCCCACAGCCACATCGAGAACCAAGAGCATCTGCAGCATCTGGAGGCCGATCGCCTGAGGGGCCTGGGGGAGCTTCAGGACCTGTGAGGGGCTGGCTGGCGGTGTGGGCTCAGCGCAGGGCCTGGGGGACCGGCGACCCGGCGAGGCTGGGAGTGCTGGAGATCAGAGAGCTCAGGGGTCCTTGGGGCTCAGGGTAGCTGGGGAGGCTGTTGGGGGATGGGGGTTCAGGACTCAGTGCTGGGCTTCGGGGTCTGGTGTGTGGGCGGAGAGGCGAGATCCAGGGTAGGTGGGAGACTGTGGGGGTTGTGGTTCCAGGGTCCAGCACTGGGGGCCGCGGGTGTGGGCAGAGAGGCGAGGCCCAGGGGAGTGGAGGCCCTGTAGACTGACCCTGCCGCACCCTCCCCAGCACCATCGTGAAGAGTGGACTTCGCTCCGTGGCGCCCGATGCCTTCCGTTTCACTCCTCGGCTCAGTCGCCTGTGAGTGGCCCGGGCTGGGCAGAGGGAGGGGGAGGACCCCCAGACTTGGGTGGCTCCTGGGATTGTGCCCCAACCCCCAGCTGTTGTGAGGAAGCCCCCGACCTGGTCAGGGCCGTGGCCTCCCCCACCCCATTCTCCTGGGGCTGCTCTGCACCTTCCCAGGGATGCTGGTGCCCTGGGCTCCCACACTCTCACCTGCGGGGTCCCGGCTCTCGCCTCCATGCCTCATGCTGCACGGACGCGTCTCAAGGGGGCCCGCCCCGTTTTTCTTCCCGGAGTTCAGACACACACCTGTCCAAAGGGAGCAAGGGACAGGCGTGAGCTCCAGGCTCTGGCTGGGGGCTCCACCTCCCACCTCCTCCCTGGCCCCTGGGGGTAGCCCAGGACCTGGGGTATTAGTCACCCCGCTAGTCACCCCGCCTGTCCCTGGGAGTCGCAGCTGCCCCTCTGTAGACCGTGGGGAAGGGGAGCGGCGGGCAGGAGAGGGAGACTCTTGGAGTCCCCGGCAGCCTCTCTGGCCTTCTGGGGCCAGAAGTCCCCTCTTCCTTCAACGGTGGCAGAGAGACAGAGGGCAGGATGCTGGGGGCCTGCCATTCATGGGGTCCTGCGGGGTCCCCTAAAGTGTCTGCTGTGCCCTGTGAGGTAGCAACAGCCGAAGAGGTGATCTTAGTCACCTCCGATAGACGTACTGGGGGGGCTTCAACTAAAAATGCGTCCCCAGTGAGACCTCACAATACCCTTGTCCCCTAGTCCTCACAATCCCTGAGGAGGGGCAAGAAGGTGGCCGGGGGTGGGGGGGTCGGGAGCTGAGGAAGTCTTGTCACCATCCCCCTTTTCCTCTGACCATGCTGGGCTCTGTGGGTAGGGGCGGACAGATGGAGTCCCTTCCCCCAGCTGGGGTCTCAGCACTTCGCCAGCTGGGTCCAAGCTGGTGGGGGGGAGGGTGGAGCAGGCTGTTCCCTGAGACCCCCTCCCTGGGTTCTGGGGAGGGGGTTAGGGGTGTTTAACCCTCGCTGTCCCAGAGAGAAGTGGGGGGACTCCAGGAGCCTAACCTGTCCCAACCACAGTACCTCTACGGCCGGCTCTAGCTGCTGGGGCTGCGGGGCCAGGGGGGCTGCGGGGTCAGGGGGGCTGCGGGGTCAGCGGGGTCAGACTACAAGAAGTCAGCTTCCTGCTGCTCCCCCCTCCCTCACCCTGGGTCGGAGCAAGGTCGGTGGCTCAAGGCGGCTGTCTCTGTCTCAACTCCCTCAGGAATCTCTCCTTCAATGCTTTGGAGTCTCTCTCCTGGAAAACCGTCCAGGGCCTCCCCCTGCAGGAGCTGTGAGTGCGGGCCTTCCGCAGCAGTGCGCGTGCGTGGATCTCTGCATGGAGCTGCTGCGATGGGGGGGTTGCTCTTGGGGGACTCAGCCCACGCCCGTGACCCCCATCTGAGGCTGGAGGCCCACTGGAGGGGCCCTCTGCCCTGGGGATGGCTGGGACTTCAGGGGAGAGCAGGCTGCCCGAAGCCGCCTGTGCCCCAGCGGCAGGGGGCCGGCACCATTCCCTGTGCCCAAGCCCACAGCTGCCCGCGTCGCCGGCACCCCACGCACAGACCTGTCTTCCTGAGGAGCCCACGGGGGCAAGGGAATGCCCAGTGGCCCGACTCCTGGGCTTTCTGGATTCTGTTTCTTGTAGTAATGTCTGGTTTCTGGGGTGCCCGAGAGGACCCTCCCGCCGTCCCCCTTCCTCCACGTCTGGATCGTCCAGCCTGTGGTCTGCCCGCACCGTGTCCTGCGTGCTCCGTCATGCTCTGTGGCTCCTTAGGCCGACACCGGCCCTGTCCCTGACTGTCTTGGTGTCCCCCATGCCACAGGGTCCTGTCGGGGAACCCTCTGCACTGCACGTGCGCCCTGCACTGGCTGCTGCGCTGGGAGGAGGAGGGGCTGGGCGGCCTGCGTGGACAGAAGCTGCAGTGTCCCGGGCAGGGGCCCCTGGCCCTCTTGTCCAATGCCAGTTGTGGTAGGTGCTGGGGGTGGGTGAGAGGTGGGGAGGAGCCGCAGGCCTGCGGAGGGAGCACTGAGCAGGAGCCCGGGCAATGGACAGGGGTGAGAGCTGGGGGGCCTGAAGGTTGGAGGGCACTGGGCATCGCTAGTAGAGGCTCAGGGTCACCGAGGAGAGTGGGCGGGGAGGCACTACCCTGGGGCAGGGCTCTGAGGCCACCCCTGATCTAACGCCCCTCGACCATCTTGGGCCCCCAGGCGTGCCCGTGCTGAAGGTCCAGATGCCCAACACCTCCGTGGACGTGGGGGACGCCGTGTCCCTGCAGTGCCTGGTAGAGGGGCGGGACCTGGAAGGGGCCGGCTGGGTCCTGACCGAGCTGGAGGAGGTGGCCACAGTGACGGTGAGAAGCCCTTCACCGCCCTGGCCCTGGCCCTGCTCTTCCCCTCTCCCCAGGAGAGACTTGGACAGGAAAAGAGAGAGAGTGAGGAAGAAGCACATAGAAATCAAGGGACGGACAGATACGGTTTCGACCCTCGGGGCTCAGGCTGGTTCTGTGGGGCAGGCACACACCTGCCATCAGGGTGGGCGCTGGCCCAGTAGGGACCCCAGGCCCCTCTCTGGGAACATGGTGCCTCTGCTGGAGAGAGGGTCCTTGGACCTCCAGAGCATCCCTCCCATCCACTGGCTTTCTAGACCAGGGGAACGGACCGGGGGAGTGCGCGCAGCGTTTGTGGTCTCGCGTCCCGGCACATTTCCCGGGGCCTTCCTGCCTTTGTCCGGAGATCCTGGAAGCAGATCCTTTTGGCTGTGTGATGAGCTCGTTAGTAAAGAAAGTCCTGGTCCGGGTCCAGCTTTCTCACTAATGAGCTTTTGGACTGACTTTCAGAAAAATCCCTTCATCTGCCCACACTTTGGTTTTCTTATCTGTCAGCTGAGGAGGTGGACGTGATGACCTTTGATGTCCCTGCCGCCTCTGGGCACTCTGGCTGCTGTCTCTGTCGTGTGGGTGTGCCTTTGGCTGTCTTCTGTGCCGCCCTCTGTGCCCAGGCTGGCGATGGGCAGCGCCTGCAGCCCTGGCTGACTCACCTTGTCGACGAGGCCACCAGAGGCCAGCAGCAGGCAGTGCCCACCCAGCAATCCGGCCCCACGCTTTGGGAGGGGACGCACCCCTAGGAGGGCTTGAGGAGGAACCACTGGGCCAGGGATCCAGGCACGGGGGGGGGGAGGTGACCACAAGCCACCGAGAGTGCGTGATGGAAAGGGAGCAAGGCAAGAGGTTGGCAATGACCATCATCAGAGAGACCTCTGCTCAGCTGTTTTGGGAAATTCCAGGGTTTTGCTTTTCTCTCTGGGAGATTTCCGTGTTTGCTAGGACTTCTGTTTTCTAGGAACTTCGTATAGAAAAGTCACACCCAACTGGGTTCAGTGGAGGGCAGGGAAGGCTAGTCACCCTCAGGAGATGGGAAGGTGGTGGAGCTGCTCCAAGGGAAGAGCTGACGGGCTTCCCAGCACCCACAGGGATTTGGGGGAGGGGGGCCGCAGACAGAAGCTTAGAGCAGGGCCAGGCTTCCCCGGAGGAGGCTGAAACCCAGAGCCTGCACAAAGGGCTAGAGAGCTTTTCTGGATCTTTGAACTTCCATTCCAGTAGAAGCCTGGGCAAATTTCACCTCCCCCAACACTTAGTCAAAGGATTCCCCATTTCTAAAATTTCCAGATAAATGAGGCATGTCCGCTGCTCCATTGACTCCCATCATTTTATGGCAGTGGCTTTCTAAAGCGTCAAAGGGTCGTTTTGTCTAAGTCCTTGGCTTACAAAGCAAGAAAGCCATGGCTCGCGGGCTCAGGAATTGTCCTCGAGTGATGCAACCGGCGCACACCCACCTTTTCTCAGGAAGAGAATCTGAGCCTGATTCAGTCTTCTGATGATGAATCACTCTGCGCCCAGCTTCAGTCCCCACGCTCTTCTGGCAGAGGGGGTCGGGAGGCTGCGGCCGCCCCTCCCCGCTGCCCTGCTCTCCTGCGGCTGAGACTGTCGAAGCACATGGGAGCAGAAGGGCCCATGTCTGCTTGGCGCTCGGCCTTTTTGACCCCCGCTGAGCTGCCCGGATGGCGGTCCTGGTGCAGGGTATTCTGTGCCTGTTTCGAGGTTCCCAGTCATGTTCTCGATTTTTTTGGATCATTAAATAAATGTTCCAGGAGATAGTCTGTGAGCACGCTCTAAAGGGCAGGGACAGCCTCTGTTAGAGTCTCTCCTCTACCTCTTCCCTTCCCCCATTCCTCCCACTCCTCCTGTCTTTTCCTCATTTCGGGAGCCACAAGGATGCCCCAGCAGCTCCAGCCCCCGCCTCCAAACCCACGCCTGCTGACATTCTTCCTCATTTACCCTTCTCTCTCCTGACCCAGCAATCTGGGGGCCTGCCCTCCCTGGGGCTGACCCTGACCAACGTCACCAGTGACCTCAATAGGAAGAATGTGACGTGCTGGGCAGAGAATGACATGGGCCGGGCTGAAGTCTCCGTGCAGATCAACGTCTCCTGTGAGTCCCAGTGACCTCCCCCGCCCTGCACCCCCCCTTCCCTGGAAGGAGGCTCTGAGGGTCCGGGGCAGGAGGAAGGGGCTGGGATAGGTGTCCTCACAGCTGCTCCCGCCCGCCCGGCTGCTTCCAGATTCCCATGAAAACCTGATCCTGTGGGGCAAGTCCTGGGGACTCGTCAAGGCCAGAGGGATGGGATGGATTTCTTTCTGGCCCCCTGCCCAAGTCCTGCTACCTGAGGCCCTCAGCCCTGGCTGCCCAGCTGTTCTTGCGGCGGTATTTCACTGCCCGACCCTTCAGAGCCCTTTTGTTGTACCTCCGAGGTTTAAAGGAAGAAAGTCCCCTCCTGAGCTCTTCTTTAAGCTCGCAGCCTAATTTCCCTAGGTCTGCCAACAGATTACTTTAAATCTTGTACGTTACACAATTTTTCTTCAGTTGTGAAATATAACGTAGATGTGTGCGTAAAACATCGACACTTTAAACAATCATTATTCTTAGGGTCTTCCTACGCACACACACTCCCTTTCTCTCCCCGTCCTTTTTCTCGGCACCATCCTGACTTTTGGGATCATTGTTTCCCTGCTTTTAAAAATAATTTTACACACGTGTGCTTCCCTATCAATATGGCTTAGTTTTCCCTGTTCTCACACGTTATAGAGATGGAATCCTCTTGCGAGTATCATTCTGGCCTTAAGTTTCTCCTGTGCAACATTGTATTTGTAAGAATCACCCCTGGTGCGGGGAGCAGCTGTTGTTGGTTGGGTCCTTCCCTGCTGAGGAGCGTCCCCGGAGCCACATCTATGTATCCATTATCAACAGGCTCTTGCTTTCCCCAGCTTGGGTCTATTTCAGACCCATATGTTTTTTTCCAAAAGCTTTTTTTTTTTTTAATTTTATTTATTTATTTGTCAGAGAACGGGAGAGGCGGGGGGTGGCGGAGAGGCAGGGGGACAGGGAGAAGCAGGCTTCCCGCTGAGCCGGGAGCCTAAGGCCTGATGCGGGGCTCGATCCCAGGACTGTGGGACCATGACCTGAGCTGAAGGCAGATGCTTAACCAACTGAGCCCCCCAGGTGCCCCCTTTCCGAAAGCTTTTTAACTACATACTTCTTGCTCGTTTGACGTTTCGGCCCCTTCCCGATCTCATGCTCGATCGCACTCCACTTTTCTGGATCCTTCACCCAAAACGCCGCACCTTCCGTTTCCATGCCCAGCACACGGCTTCCCGGGGGCGGTCCCTCACGGCCACCGAGAAGCCTCCAGGCCTGTGAACCGCATGCACCTGCTGCCGCTTTATCTACGATCTCCTGCTAGCTTTCTCCAGAAGGTCCCTCCTCACACATTTTTTTCGGGCCGGCAGCTGGTTTCTCTTCGGCTCGCCCCCCGATTTCTGGCTTTGCCCCCCCAGCCGCCAGCTTGTCAGGTGGGCGCCGGCTCCCCTCAGGCTGCTCCCTGACTCCCGGCTGTGCGCCCCCCCTGCAGTCCCGGCCAGCGTGCAGCTGCAGAAGCCGGTGGAGCTGCACCACTGGTGCATCCCCTTCTCCGTGGACGGGCAGCCGGCACCCTCCCTGCGCTGGCTCTTCAACGGGTCCGTGCTCAACGAGACCAGCTTCATCTTCACCGAATTCCTGGAGCCCGCGGCCAACGAGACGGTCCGGCACGGCTGCCTGCGCCTCAACCAGCCCACCCACGTCAACAACGGCATCTACACGCTGCTGGCCACCAACCCGTCCGGCCAGGCCTCCGACTCCGTCCTGGCTGCCTTCATGGACAACCCTTTCGAGTTCAACCCTGAGGACCCCATCCCTGGTGCGAGGGCTGGCACCACTCCCCTCTAGGGCTGCCCCCGGGCACAGATCCAGGGGCCCTGGGGAGGCCTGGGCCCCTTGCTGCCGCAGTTCTGACCACGGTTGGAATGCCTTGTCCTGGACGGAAAGGAGCCTGGAGGTCTGGTGTCC
The DNA here is from genome assembly GCA_004023965.1 of Spilogale gracilis. Classification (NCBI taxonomy): domain Eukaryota; kingdom Metazoa; phylum Chordata; class Mammalia; order Carnivora; family Mephitidae; genus Spilogale; species Spilogale gracilis. The sequence goes on from PITA01016291.1 coordinate 30,726, forward strand.
GCTCCGCGCTGGCCTCCCTGCCCCGCCTCCCCTGAGCCCCAGGAGGCTCAAAGCCCCCGGCTGCCCCACTCCCTGGGCTGTCTGAGGACGGGGCCCGTGCATCAGGGCATCGGTGCCCAGCTGGAGAAAGGCTACCTGCCTCTTCTCCTAGAGGCCCAGCTGCCCCACCTCCCCACCTACCCCCTGCCCCTGGGAAGGGATTAGTGGAGGGGGGTAGGGGGGGAGGTAGGAGGGAGACATCTCACCACCCTCCACCCACCGTCTGCCTGCTTTCTCTCTTCCTCCCAACGCAGTCTCCTTCTCACCAGTGGGTAAGTAACCCAGGTCGGAGGGCAGGTCCTGTTTGGTCCCTGGAGCTGAGGCTGGGACAGAGGCCACAGCAGACCTGACCCCTGAGGGCTCAGCAGGGGTTGGGGGGCTGGTGCAGCAGACAGCGCGTGCGCTGAGGCCCACTCTCTGTCCCTGTGTCCCCGCAGACACTAACAGCACATCCAGAGACCCCGTGGAGAAGAAGGATGAAACCCCTTTTGGGGTGAGCACGAGATGGGGAAGCTGGTCTCGGCCTGGGGATCGGGAGGCTGGGCTGGCGGCTTGTCGGCGGGTCACTTCTGGTCGGAGCATGGGGCCTGAGCCGCCCTCATAGCCAGGGCCTGGGGCCAGGGGAGGAGGAGGCCGGTCTGGGGGTCTGGCTCTGGGCCCCCATGCAGGATGGGGAGCTGTTTGCCCTGGGGGCTCTCCGAGGGAGTAGGAGAAGCCCAGCTCTAACCGCCCCGCCCCCAGGTCTCAGTGGCTGTGGGCCTGGCTGTCTTTGCCTGCCTCTTTATTTCCACGCTCTTCCTTGTGCTCAACAAATGTGGACGGAGGAACAAGTTCGGGATCCACCGTGAGTAGGCGCGTGCGGCAGGGCTGCGCCCCGTGGCGGGCCTGCACACAGTGGAGAGCTGGGGGGGTGCTGCGGGGGTGTGTCGGGGCGGGGCTGGGAGCGGGTCAGGGGCCGCTGCTAATTGGTGCCTGGATTCTAGTCGGACACTAAGTGGGTCTGGGAGGGCTGAGCTCCGCGAGGGTGGGGGAGGCAGTGGGGTGGCCCCCAGGGCCTGGGGTTGGAAGGGAGCCAGATGGAGAGAGTACCTCCCCTTCCCCTGTTGGCTCCCTCGCTCCCCTGCCTCACCCCTGCCTCAGCCCTGCCAATTCCAGGCTGGGGCTGTCTGGTGCCCTGTACCCGGACGGGGGCCAGTGCATGTCCCTGGGGTGTGACCCTCCGTGAGGCCGTGTCGTTCCCCAGGCGCTGCTGTGCTGGCTCCAGAGGATGGACTGGCCATGTCGCTGCACTTCATGACCTTGGGGGGCAGCTCCTTGTCCCCCACCGAGGGCAAAGGCTCTGGGCTCCAAGGTCACATCATCGAGAACCCACAATACTTCAGCGACGCCTGTGAGCAGCTCACCTGGGTCACGGGTGGGGGTTAGCTGCGCGCGTGCACGTGTGTAGAAACCCCTGCATCGCCTCCTGTACGCCCCCAGGCCTAAACCAGCCGTCCCTCCCATCCCCTTCCCTCCCGGGAAGGCACAAAGCCACCCTTTCAGTCCCTGGCCACCCCCAGGCCTGCCGGCCCGCCCCCCCAGGGCTGGAGCGCTCCGGCTGACCCTGCGCACCGCCCCGCAGGTGTTCACCACATCAAGCGCCAGGACATCGTGCTCAAATGGGAGCTGGGCGAAGGCGCCTTTGGGAAGGTCTTCCTTGCTGAGTGCCATAACCTGCTGCCGGACGATGACAAGATGCTCGTGGCCGTCAAGGTAAGGCCCCGTCCACGAGCTGCCGCGGGCTGAGCTCCCGCGTCCTGGAGCGCCACCGTCCCAGGACCCGGTGCTCAGGCTGGGGGGCAGCTGTGGGCGGTGGCCCCTTGGGTGTGGGGGGTGCCCCCGCCTGCTCTCAGCCCCCCCATGTGCCCCGGCCCAGGCGCTGAAGGAGGCGTCGGAGAGCGCGAGGCAGGACTTCCAGCGGGAGGCCCAGCTGCTTACGGTGCTGCAGCACCAGCACATCGTGCGCTTCTTCGGGGTCTGCACCGAGGGCCGCCCGCTGCTCATGGTCTTCGAGTACATGCGCCACGGCGACCTCAACCGCTTTCTCCGGTGCGAGGGCCTGGCCGCGTGCCCCTGCCCCGCAAGCGCATCCCTGATCGTCCTGCCGAGGGGGGCCCCAGACGTAGCAGCAGGAAAGCCCGCTCCTGTCCCCGAGGAGCTCTAAGGCGGATGTCTGAATGGGGGGCTGTCTATGTGAAGGACATGGTGGGGGGCAGCTGGCCGGGGGTGCGCGCAGAAACCAGGCCCGTGGGGGGGATGACAGCGTAGAGAGCTACAGCGACAGTCACAGACGCTCCTGGGGCCCTTGCTGCCTTCCAGGCGCTCTGCTCCCGCGCGGTGGTGGCGAGCGGTGGACAAGTGTGTCAGGTAGATAGGTACTCTCCAGTCTCCAGGCATGTGTGGCAATTTCTACTTGAAGAAAGTCACTAAAAATTCACTTCTTTTGCTTTGGACAGAACTACTCTGGTATGTTTACTCATGTGTGCTGATGATTTTAATAGCTTCAAGAAATGTGCCCATTTCACAGATGAGGTGCAAGCGGCTTGCCCAAGGGCACACAGAGGGGTATGACCCCAGGTGGAGCCCTGCCCTCAGTCCCTGACTGTGAGGGTCACGTGTTCCCCTTGTTGAGTCCCTGGATGAGAAGGCCCCTTCCCCAGGATGGCGGTGTGAGGTGTGAGGCGGGTGGGGGGAGGGCCGGCTTGCACTCAGCTGTGCGGAGCCTCCTAGCTGACCCAAGTAGCTTCCCCTCTGGCCTCAGTTTCCCCGCCAGTAAGAGGCACAGTGAGGGGCTATGGTTCTGGGTGAGAAAGTGCTGTGTGGCTGTCCAGCCAATGGGCAGGATTTGGTTTCCAAACACCCCCTTGAGAGTGAAGGGTCATCCACATGGTCAGGCTACAGAACTCGGTTGGGAGAGACCGCAGAGCCTAAGCTTACCCTGTGGAGGAGGAGGGGCCCATGGAGCGTGGGGAGCAGGAGGGAGGGATGAGTATGGAGGGGGATGGGCCGAGGAGACTGGAGTCAACGGGAGGCCAGCAGGAGACCTGGCTCACCAGACCCAGTATGGGCTCAGTGCTGAGCACTGTGGACGCAGGCCAGGGTCAGGCCGCCATCTGGGGCCCAGGCGATGGGAGAAGCGGCTCTCAGTGTTGAGGGGAGCACAGGGAACCAAAGGAGGGAATCGGAATCGTGAAGACTCCTGGGTGAGTCTGGAAAACATTCCCTAGGAAGCCCATCTGTTCCTTCTCGCCTCGGGGCCTTTGCCCTTAGAGCTCCCTCTGCCTGCGTGGTACACTGGGTCTCCCTCCTAGCCACTCATCCACCTCTGTCTCTGACCCTTTCCAATGGCTTACTCACCTCTTTTCTGCACGGTTTGGTTTGAGTCTCAGGTTAAATGTCTCTTCCTCCAAGAAGTCTTCCCTGACTTCTATCCCTGGCCTGAGTGCCTGTCAGGTGGCCGTGTTGACTCCTATCCTACTGTCTGCTGTCACTGTTGTGATCGGCACACCGGAGGTGTTTAGTAAGCCCCCAGACCCCCAGACAGGACGGGATCAACAGATGAGGAGAAAGTTGGCCTGTGGGAAGGGGCAGGCCCGACAAAGCCCTTGGCTCAGGCAGGGGTCAGAGTCCAGAATATCTGGGGAATGGAGCTGAGTGAGCAGGGCCGGTCCAGAGTGGTGGCTGTGGGAGGCGGAGGGTGTCCTGCGGACCTTTGGAGGGAAGAAGGACCCCATGGGAGGCTGAATGTTGAGGGCAAAGGTGAGAGAGACAGGAGGACCCCCAGATTTCAGGCTCGGAGCCTGGGGGGAAGCTTCCTTGCACAGAGGCAGGGGTAGACCTGGGGGAAGAAGGTAAGCCTCTGTAGGACCCAAGGGGAAGTGTCCATGGGCAAGAGATGCAGGGGCCACCGCAGCTGAGCTCAGAGTTCGAGGGGGGTTGCCTGGGGGGCGGAGAATGTGGAAAGTGTGGGCAGTGGTGGGGGCTCTGGAGGTGGGCACACCCGCCCCACCCCCTCAGACCCTCCAGACTCCTGCCTCTTGGTTCCTTCCTTTTTCCATTCTGGGGAGTCCCCTCCGCCCTTCCACCCCACCTCCCCTGGTTCCCGTCCTCAGCCTCCTTGGGGGCTCTCCCCACCACCCAGCCTGCCCCCTCCCGCTCACTCTTTGGCAGGTCCCACGGACCGGACGCCAAGTTGCTGGCTGGCGGGGAGGACGTGGCTCCGGGACCCCTGGGCCTGCGGCAGCTGCTGGCCGTGGCGAGCCAGGTCGCGGCGGGGATGGTGTACCTGGCCAGTCTGCACTTCGTGCATCGGGACCTGGCCACCCGTAACTGTCTGGTGGGCCAAGGCCTCGTGGTCAAGATCGGCGACTTCGGCATGAGCAGGGACATCTACAGCACGGACTATTACCGCGTAAGGGTCCTTGGTCCCCACCCTCGGGCGCCGGCGCACCCTGCTCTTCCTGGGCGGCGGGGGGTGCCCAGGCTGCCCTAACCTCCCCCTTATCTCCTGGGTGGCGGCGGAGGGTCTGTCTCTGCGCTCTGGGACGCGCGGAGACACCATCGCTTCGTCCTGCTTAGCGCAGGGCCCGCAGAGCCCCTTGCGTTCATCTTTAACAACCGGAGGGGCCGGGTGGGGGGGGAGGGCGCTGGGGGGAGGTGGGAAGGGCGGGGGCGGAGCGGGGGCGGGGCTGGGGGGCGAGGCCCGGGCGCACCGCCCCCTCCCCCCGCAGTGACGCTGCGCCCTCGGCAGGTGGGGGGCCGCACCATGCTGCCCATCCGCTGGATGCCCCCCGAGAGCCTCCTCTACCGCAAGTTCACCACCGAGAGCGACGTGTGGAGCTTCGGCGTGGTGCTCTGGGAGATCTTCACCTACGGCAAGCAGCCCTGGTACCAGCTCTCCAACACCGAGGTCAGCCCCGCCCGCCGCCCCCGGGCCTGTCCCCCCACCCCCGGGTCCGCCGGCGCCCCCAGCCCGCTGCCGCTGGCCCCATGCAGCGGCCCCGCACCCCCGCGACGCAGGGCCTCCTCCACCTCCGCCCCCTTCTCTCCTTGCACTCTTCCTGCCCTGCCGGGTTCTTGCCTCCACTCTCCGCTCTCCGTCCTAGCTCGGGCCCTGCTGGCTCCTGGGGGAGCCGCAAAGCACTTTACAGATGGAGGCCAGACCCCCATCGTCCGCTGTAGTTTATAGACCCAGCAGGCGTTACCAGGGCGGAAGGGAGAGGCAAGGAGGGGGGAGCAGGGCACAAGAGGGCCTGGCACTGCAGCAGGAAGGCTGGAGGTCAGACCGCAGGAAGGACAGGCTCGTCCCTCCCTCTGTGCTCCGGGCTGGATGGGGCCAGCGCAGGCCCCAGGTGCTCTGTCTCCCAGAGCAGCGCCCCCACCCCCTCCTTGGCTCGCAGCTGTCAGTTTCCACTTCTCCTCCTAATGCAGTCAGCTCCCTGGAGGCTGTTGGGGTGGGGGAGAGGGTTATAGATTTTAATTTTCTCAAGCACAGAGAGAAGGAATGGAATTAGTGCTGCCCATAACCCAAGTCCTTTAATGGGGAGGGAGGGAAGAAGGGGGGAGAGAGCCTCCAGGCCCTGTCACCCTGCCACCGTTTCTCCTTCTTTGGCTCCCTTAGCTGCCCTAACAGTCCTTCCTACAGTCTAACTCAGATCTTTCCTGCTGCCGTTTCTTTTCAGAAGTGCTAGGTCCCCACAGAATGGTACCTACAGAAGCCAAAAGGAAGTGGGGCTGCCCTCTACCCTAGATCGCCAGCCCCCTAGTTGTCAAGGCCTTTGCCTGCAGTCCTGCCCTACTTACCTTTTGTTCTCGGGAGCTGAGAGGCGAGGACCCTTCCCTTCCTCCATTCAGCCTTCAGCCCTGGCTGATGGATTTTGCAAATGCCTGCCCCCTCCCCTTCCTCACATCACCTGCAAGTCTTCCCAGCCTTCCCAGCCTTCCTAGCCTTCATGCTTCCCCCTGCCCAGTGTGGGAGTGGAAAGGAATCTTGGGGTTCGCTGCATCCTTTAGATTATTCGTAGTCAAGAGGCCCAGCCGTCTGTGGGACCCTCCTGGGAGCCTCAGGGAGGCAGTGGAGGGGCGGGCTGCCCTGCTCCAGCACTGTGCCCTCTTCTCTCTCTCCCTCCGGTGGCCCCAGGCGATCGAGTGCATCACGCAGGGGAGGGAGCTGGAGCGGCCCCGGGCCTGCCCGCCGGAGGTCTATGCCATCATGCGGGGCTGCTGGCAGCGGGAGCCCCAGCAACGCCACAGCATTAAGGATGTGCACGCCCGGCTTGCAGCTTTGGCCCAGGCGCCTCCCGTCTACTTGGATGTCCTGGGCTAGGGGGCCAGCCAGGGGCCCTTGCGGGCCCGGGCCCTGGGGTCCGCCCTCCACGACCCCTGCCACTCCCAGCAGCCCCAGGGTGACCGCCAAGCATCTAACTCGCCCTCAGCATGCCAGAGGGGACAAGTGGGCTCTGGGGGTGGGGGCCGTTCCTGAATCTCTGGGTAGGATCCCATCATAGCAATTATATTTATTATCCCTTGGTTGTGTGTCTCTTGCCAGTTCTTGTGATGATGTCACTCTGGGAGAGGGGGTTACGGGGTGCTCCTCCCCTCGCTCCTTCCCCTCAGCGTGGTCCTACTCCCGGCGGCTGTCACCACCAGCCGCGGCAAGCCCTCCCGGTCCTGGGGCCACTGTGTCCACGCGGTGGTGGGGCGGCCTCAGGGCCGGCTTCCCAGAGCTCCCGACCCGAATCGGCTGTTCCCCCACTTCATGCTCAGGAAGCCGTTGCTGTAGCAGGAGGGACGGAGGTTAGTTGTGGCACTGGGCAGGATGCAGGCCTTGGCGAGGAGGGTCTTCCTCGTGTTCGTCCCCACGGAAGAGAGCAGGCGTGCGGTAGAACATGGGAGAGGGGGAGTGTGCGTGAGTGTGCGTGCGTGCGCACCTGTGTGGATGTGTGTGACGTGCATGCGTGTGTGTGAGCACGCGTGTGGGAGGGCCAGGGAAGGAGAAGGAGAAGGAGCAGTGAGGGAGGCAGGCCCGGGTTTCTCCCCCTCCGTCCGTCTTCTGGCTCTGAGGGCTTTGAGATCAGCACCTGGAGGCCAGGGCCTGGGCAAGGTGGCTGTTTCCTGAGGCCAGAGCCCTCTCCCTGCCCCATTCTGCCTAAGGAGGAGGAGGGCTCTCCCTCTCTGCCCCTTGGAACAGCCCCAGCCTTACCGAGTGGTTCCTGGCTTCTGTAGGCTCGGAGGCTGCCTGAGGTTCTCCCTGCCCTGCCCCCAACTTCCTCAGCAGGAGCCCTGGAGGAATGGTGCCCCCCCAACCCCGGCCCCATCACTTCCAATCACCTGCTCAGCTGCCGCAATAACCCACACTCCCCATGTCTCCTCAGGGCTAATGTCGTGGCTGTCTCCTGTCCCTGGGTGCCCGGCTCCCCCCACGCAGTGATTCAATCTGGGTCTTATCGCCCCCAGGCCTAGCCCAATGCCGTCTGCCTCCTGTCCAGGCTGGTTAGTGCTAATGGAGGTCTGACCCCGGGCTGCAAGGCTGATTGATGGGGGGGTGGGTCTGGTCCCTGAGGGCCAAGTTCACAGGCCCTTTCTGCTCTTCCAACCTGGGAGGGCTGGAGCGGTGCGGCCCCACCCAGGGAGGGGGCCTTGTGGCAGGTGGAGTAGGGAGGGGGGTGGCAAAGCGGTGGCAGAGACAGGGTCAGCGACCAGATCCGACAGGTAGGCTGGGGAAGGTGCAAAGAGAGGGACAATGCAGAGACGTGGGAAGGACACACAGACTATCGGGGGCACGTGGGGACAGAGGAGAGAGGAGGACAGACACCTACCGACAGACAGGGGTGGATGAGTGGTGGAAACAGACACAGGCCAGCCGAGCAGACGAATTCGAAAATGTCCTGGAGAATAGCATGGGAGCTTTCTCTCTCCCTACTCCATGCTTCTCCCTCCTCTGCCCCGGAGCCTCGGTTCAGGGCTGAGGACGGGGTGGACGGGGAGGCTCCCTGAAGCAGAGGGGATGGAGGTCAGGCAGTAGAAGGGATGTGCCAGGACAAGAGGACCAAGGTCTAGAGCATCAGGGCATCAGAAGCTCTCGAGACCACAGCAGAGATATTGCTGGAAAAGCTGGGCAGGTAAGGCGAGGGGTTCCTGGAGCAAGGTCGGGACGGGGAGGGGAATGCTCCCCGAGAGCGCGTGGGACAGGGGACGACGGGACCAGGGGCTGAGCCAGTAACTCACACCCCTCCAGGCGACCTGAGCCCGGGGCCCCGTCCTGCTGGGTGAGGCTTGCGCCCACACGGCCAGTCTCATGGCGTAAGAGCCCCCCCTTCACTTGCACGCAGATGACCAGGGCTCACGGGCAGACACACGGGGACATGCAGACCCCCCCGCCCCGCCCCGCCGCTGTAGCTGTGGGATTCCTCTGTCATTAACGGTGCCCGCTCTGCCTCAGCGAGGCACGTGCCTCTCCCTGTTAACTACCTCCTGCCTGTGCCAAGTCCATTAGCTACCCCCTCCCCCCTCCCCCAGGGGCTCAGCGGGGGGGTATGCCTGCAGGGGGATCAGTGGAAGGGGACCCTGAGGACCCCACGGGGGGCCGGGACGGGGACAGCAACCTGAGGCTGTGGCGAGCGGACATCTGGGTCTCCTAGGCCTGCTATAAGCCCCACCCTCTCAACGATCTGTCTGGACTGGAAGACAGAGGCTCAGACCTGGGGTGGGCTCTGCAAACATGCTCAGCTTTGAGGGGAGCACCCAGAACTCTCTTCTAAACGAGGTTGTTGTCAGCTCATCCCTCCTAGCTCTGCAGAGAGGGCATCAGTGGTGCAGAGCCAATAGGGCAGAAGCCCCAGGCCACCCCAGTGCGGGGAGGAGCTCTCCGAAGAACGCAGGGGTCCAGCCATCCGGACCCCCTCGGCGTTTGCAAGCAGCCTCTGTCTCCTTCTTGCCCTGCTTCTGCTGGGCTGGGTTCCCGACGGGAGGCAGGGGAGCCGGGCCTCTGTTCCGGTTTCCAGGAACAGTGCGGGCAGAGGGCTGGGGCAGCCTGGGGGGGATGTCTGGACCTACATGGCTATGAAGCCCAAGTTAAGGGAGACCCCAGAGAGAATCCCAGGCTCTGGGGGGGTCTGAGCTCTCTGAGTGCCCGCTGGAGGAGCCTGTCTCACCCAAGTCCTAAAGTGGCCTTGGACAGGCTGCCCGGTGAGGGAGGGGGTGGCGGTCCCCGGAGGAGCCAGGACCCAGGAATCCCGACCTCTAGGCTGGCTGAGCACCCCAGCCGTGCAGCCTCCCCCAGAGGCTCCGAGCCTCAGCTCTGATAGACTCCACAGCCACCGTGGAGCGTCTGAGCAGCCCTGGCTCGGGGTCAGTGGGGAGCGAGGGGCCAGCAGGGACAGAGGCAAGAGCAGCCCGCAGAGAGGCTGAGAGGGAGAGAGGGATGCACAGCTCAGAGCTGCACAGAGAAACACTGCGCTCACAGCTGCATCATGGGGAGGAAAAGGAGCAGGGCCCGGGAGCATGGGAGCAGGGCCCTGTCTCCAATCAAGCCCCAGACCAACGCTCTTCAGTCCGTCTCCTGCGACACAGGGTCCCTTCCTCTTCCTCCAGGACCAGGCTCCCTGGAGATGTGGCTTCTTGCATCCGGGGCCAGAGCGGCAGGTCCTGTGTGATGCTGGGCAAGGCTCTCAGTAGCTGTGTCCCATTGTGTCCTGTCTCCTCATCTCCTGTCTCCAGAAAGGGGTGTGTGCGACAGTGGCAGCCACCTCACGGAACTGCCTGGGGCTTTCACCAAGTCCTGTGTATGAGTCCCTTCCAGCGGGGACTGGTTTGGATGCTTTGGGCGCGAGGCAGCTGGCCTCATTCCTCTCTGTGTCTGGCTCTGTCCTCCTCCTCCTCTCCATCCTTTGCGTGCCCTTCATCCTGGCCTGGCCCCAGTCTTCAGGGCTGAGGCAGGACAGGCTGGCGGGAACTGTGTTTTGCGGGGACAGTGCTCACAGAAGAGGTGCTCTTGCCTGGTCCCGACTAGCCTTCCAGCCGCAGAGTGGACCTAGCCAGCTGTGGGCTGTGGGAGGCAAGGAAGGGCTTTTTCCTCCCTTTGAACCCAGGCAGGCTGCAGGTCTAGGGAGGTAAGGGCCAGAGCAACCCCCACTGACTGACCCCGTCAACGCCCATGCCCCAGCTTTCCCCAGGGAGACCTCCCTTCCCCACTCACCTCCTCCAGGCAGCCCCCAGGGATTAGACAGGGACCTTCGCACCCCTGTAGTGTGCTTCTGAGGTCCCAAATCCTCACACATTCGAACCAGGTCTCAACGTATCTATCCAGGTGTTAGGAACACGCTTCGGAGGCTTCCTGTGTCTTATCCCTGTGGCCTCCCACTCCTGAGTGTCAGGAAGTTCTCCTTGCTGTCTACCCTCTTGCTTCCCACCTGGATCCGAAGGGGTTACTCGGCTCTGGCATGCCCACTGCTGGTCCCAGCTGCCCAGGCCTGCGGTCAGAGCTAATGTAGGCAAGAGTCAGAGGACAGGGGGGGAAAAGTAATTAGCATCTTCGTCTTTGAGGGGTATCGATTGTCGGGTCTCCCGCCCTCTTGGCCTTATAACGGGGCTCATGGGGGTGTTGGGGGGACTCGGAAAAATCTCATGGAGCCTCCACCCATATCGTGAGACCTCCCCGCGGGAGACTCGTAGGGACTGCGCAGTAGAGAGGACTGAGGGGAAGGAGCAGACCGTGAGGGACGTAGGCTTTGCTTTAACAAGTGTGTGCCCCTGCGTGTGCGACACAGAGAGGAAGAAAGAGCGGGAGAGGGTGAAGTGGAGCTGGAGAGAGTCAAGGGGGCAGCCCACAGGGGAGGGGACAGGGTCCCTCCTCCTGAAGCTCGAGGGTGTGGCGGTGAGGGTCCCACGGTGGAGGCCGAGCCCCCTCCACGAACACTGGGATGCTCGGGGACACCTTGCCGCCTGGCTCTGGGCAGCCCCCCGTGCTCCTGGGAAGCAAGTGGCACCCCTGTGGCGCTGGGGGGTGCTGCACGGGCAGCGTGTGGTCCTCTTCTCACCCCGTGTGTCCGGTTTGGGTTCCCACGGGACAGTCTCTGGGAGGACGGATGTGTGGATTGGCTCTCTGCACACAGCTGTGCACATTCCTGTTCTCCGGGGGCCGAGAGGGTGGAGGCAGGGGAAGGGGCTCGGGGCTCTGGCTGCCCACCTTGTCTTGGTTCTGCAGCCCTGGCTGGCCGCCTGGTGGGGTGGGGCTGGCTCTCTGCGTGCTGATTGCGGCAAGCCCTGCAGGGGTGAGGGCCTCGGAGTGGGGGTGCAGCTGCGGGTGTGCTGGGGACAGGACACCGTCTGTCCCTTCCTTCCTCAGGACTCCTTCCTGCCTCTCTTCTCCTTCCCTTTCCCCTCAGAGGCACGAGGAGGGGGCAGGAGTGGCTTCTTGGGCTGGGGGTCAGACTCATTCCTTTCGCCCTGGAGGAGCCGGCTTCCCCTCTGCTGGGCTGGGAGAGGAGGTAATTAATGACAGCGAGGCCAGGAGGGGAGAACATTCAGGGCTAATGTTGGTATTAATCAGGAGCTGGTCCCCAGCGAGGGATAGCATTCAGCTGGGGCAGTGTGTGTGTGTGTGTGTGTGTGTGTGTGTGTGTGTGTGTGTGTGTGCACACGCGCACACTGGCACCTGGGAACGGGGGGGGGGGGTCTGCGGGGCACCAGGAACCCGGGCTCGTGCCCTCACGCTCCGTCCCTCTCCACAGTGCCCCTCCCTTGTCTTTGGTGGAAATCCCTCCTGCTGCCTGCCCTCCCGCCTACTGCCGGCCTCCGCTCAGGGCCACGGTCCCTCCCCAAGTCCAAGTCTACGCCCCAGCCCCTCCCGCGCCCTGACTGCCGGCCGGTGCATTAGGTGATTCCTGAGGCTGCCGGGCCTGCTAATTGCGTCTCATGCCTCTCTCATCACCAGGACGGCCCCCCACCAACTCCATTAGCCCCCCCTCTCCCCTGATAGCCCCTAAATCAGCCCCAATTATTCACAGGAGGGGGTCTGGCCTGAGCTGTGATGACAGCTCCAGCGGAGGGGTGAGGGACAGAAACTGGAGTGGGCAGGGCTGGGAGGGGTGAGGGGGTGGGGGCCTGTGGAGGGATTTAGGGCACGGGGCTGGGAGCCTGGGCGGGGAGGGGACGCCAGGCTAGAAGGTGGGCAGCCAGGGTTGTAGGTCGTTTTCTAGGGTCCCTTACTCACACCCAAGGACCGGAAGGGCGAGGGAGGGGCCAGGTGGGCACGGCGTGGGAGTGGACCATGCCGGTCAGGGTCATCAGTGCCATGGCCAAATGCCCACACAGGCTCGGGGAGCAGCCAGGAGGCTCTGTCCTTCTGGGCTTTCCCTTGAGGCTGCCCCTGTCCAGTCCTGCCCTAGCCCGGCCGGCCACCGCGTCCCTCCGTCTGTCTGTGCGTCTGGGGGCCCAGAGCCCAGCCTGCTGCTCCACTGGCCGCCGCATCAGGGCACTCTCTCCAGCCCTCTCTGCTTCCCTCAGCGCTGCTCCCTCTTTGACTCTTAGGCCATCCCTTCCCCCAGAGGGAAGAGGCACCCACACCCTGGGCCTCCTGGCTGCTCTCTGAACCAGGTATGCGCTCTCGCCTCAGGGCCTTTGCGCTTGCTCTTTCCGCAGTCTGGAATGCCCTCCCTGCACGGAGCTGTGTGGGTCCCTCCGTCTTCTCCTCTAGGTCCTCACCTGGAGGTTTTCCTTTTGAGTGAGGGCTTCCCTGACTCCCTTTCCAGGACCCCAGCACTCCCACCCCTCCCCCGTGTTGTTCGCCTCTATCTGTTTATGATAACACTGAGATCATGGAATCCATCACGATTGTATGGATTTATCCTCTCCCCACCAGCCCCACAATTAGGTTGCAAGCTTTATTTTCCCCTCCATGTTCAGGCAGAGATTTTTCTCTATTTTGTTCACAACTATGGCCCCCATGCCACACACACAGTAGGCGCTCAACAATTGTTCCATGAATGAATGAATGAATGAATGAATGATAGTGTCCCCAACTAGCATGTGAGCACTTGAGAACCAGGGGACTTTTATTTCTCGGCTAAATAAGGTATAAAGGTCGAGATGATGCCTGGACCTCAGTAGGGTCTGTCCAACGAAAGTAGCAGCCGCCACTGGGGTCGACCCCGTCATTTCCTCTGCATCCTGGGCACCAAGCACAAGACCGTTGCTTGTTGAACAAAAGAATGAAATAGGGCGCCTGGGTGGCTGAGTGGGTTAAAGCCTCTGCCTTCGGCTCAGGTCATGATCTCAGGGTCCTGGGATTAGAGGCCCGCATCGGGCTCTCTGCTCGGCGGGAAGCCTGCTTCTCCCTCTTTCACTCCCCCTGCTTGTGTTCCCTCTCTGGTTGTGTTTCTCTGTCAAATAAATAAAACATCTTAAAAAAAAAAAAAAAAAGAATGAGGGCCTTGGACCGCCTTGTCCTTTCCTGGGAGGCAGGGGGAGGACCTCTATCCTTCCAGCCGCAGGGCTGGGCGCAGAAGCTGGAGGCACAGGTGGCAGCCCGAGGCGCGGACGCTCATGAGCTCTTACCCCGTGCCAGGCTCTGGATCCCAAAGGCGATTTCGGCCTGTCCCCAGTCCTGGAAACACTCAGGGGAGGGGCACCTGCCAGGCTCGGTCGGTTAAGCGTCTGCCTTCGGCTCAGGCCATGGTCCTATGCTTCTGGGATCAAGCCCCGCGTCCGGCTCCCTGCTCGGCTGGGACCCGGCTTCTCCCTCTCCCTCCACCACTCCCCCTTCATGCTCTCAGTCTCAGTCTCTCCCACGTGAATACATTTTTTAAAATCTTGGGGAAAAGGAAAGCTCAGGCTAGGTGAGGCAAGTTAACGTTCATATGCAAGAGCAGGGAAGGAGGGAAAGGCTGGACAGGGTCCCAGGCGCTGAACCTGAACCAGGAGGGAAGAGAACTCGGGGCGGGCGGAGGGCGGAGCGCGGTGCCCCACTTGGCCCCTAGAAGGCGCTGCATCAGAAGCCTTTCAAGGCTCTTCTGGCTGCAGGCGTGCTGCCACTCTATGGTCTTGGGCCTCCGGACCCGGAGCTGCGCGCAGTTCTGCTGCCCCCTGCTGGACACTTTTGGTCCGCCGGCCGCAAACTCGTCTCGGGTCCTTCCCTGCGCCAGGTAAGGGGCACCTGCCGGCGCCCGCCCACCCACACCTCCCGGAAGCACCACGCTGGGCACTCGCTGGTCTCCCTCAGACAGGAGCCTCTCGGGTAGAATGCATGCGCGAGGCATGTGCTTGATAAAGGACTCGAAACCGGACTGCCTAACACATTGCTCACTGTTCGACCCCGCAACCCCCCTCCACGGAAGCATCCAGGACGGGGCGCCTGGCTGGCTCAGAGCACGCCGCTCCCCATGGCGGGGTCATGGGCTCCAGCCCCACGTGGGGGGCAGTGTATTTTTAAAAAACCCACCAGGATAAACGAAAACATTTTCACCCAAACTTGTACAGAAACGTTCACGGTACCTTTCCTCACGGTAGCTCAAAACTGGAAACCAAACAGCCAGTCCCATCCAGCGGCTGTAAAGATGAGGCGAATTGTGGGATATCCGTACAGGGGGGTGCCACTCCGTGACAAGGAGCAACGAGCTACCCAACACTCTTATGGTGAGTGAAAGAAGCCAGACATAAGCATGGCGTGAGTCCATGTATATGAAATTCTAGAACAAACAATTCTACGGTAACAGAAAGCAGATCAGAGATTTCACAGAGCTGGGGGTGGGGGGAGCTTTATTTGCAAAGGGATAGGGACGTTTTGGGAGACAGAAAAAAAATTTTTTTAAAGATTTTATTTATTTATTTGACAGACAGAGACACAGCGAGAGAGGGAACACAAGCCGGGGAGTGAGAGACGGAGAAGCAGGCTTCCTGCCGAGTGGCGGGCATGATGTGGGGCTGGATCCCAGGACCCTGGGATCATGACCTGAGCTGAAGGCAGCTGCTTAACCACTGAGCCACCCAGGGGCCTCTGGGACAGAAAAACTTTAAAAAGATCTATTTATTTTAGAGTGAGAGGGCGGGTCTGGGGGGAGGGTAGAGGGAGAGAGAATCCAGGGCAGACTCACTGCTGAGGAAGGGCTGGACCCCACTGCGCGAGACCCCAACCTGAGCCGAAATCAAGTCGATGCCTGACTGAGCCACCCAGGCGCCTGGCGGGGACAGAAAAATTTTAAAAAATTATGCTGATTGGGGCGCCCAGGTGGCTCAGTTCACGGAGCATGGTTTACACAGGGTAACACATTTGTCAAAATTCATTGAGCTAAGACATCACACCAAGTGAATAAGCCAGACAAAAAGACAAATATTGTGTGATTCCACTTCTGCCCTACCGGGAGTAGCTGAATCCATAGACACAGAAAGTAGGACAGACGCGGCTCGGAGCGGGTGTTTGTGTTTAATGGGGACAGAGTTGGAGTTTGGGGTGATGGAACCCTTGTGGAGGTGGACGATGGTCGTTCGGTGTGGAGGAGTTCATGCCCCTGACCTGTACACCTGGAAATGGTTACAATGGTAACTTTTGTTATGTAGATTTTGCCATAATTAAAAAAAAATCTTAAAAAGCATCATCGAACAGTACATTTTTAAGTGGGTCCTTTTTTACTGTATGTCAGTCATACCTCAATAAAGTTGTCTTGAGAAATCTCCGAGGAGAGGTGCTTCTGCCTTGCTCTCATGGTTGTCGTAGGTGTGCCGGCCTGGACGCAGCACAGACCACCGCCACTTACTAGCATCCGAACCGCCAGGGACAGCGTCTCATCCTGCAAATGAAACCGATCTCGAGTTAAGGATTCAATGACGCAGTCCACCTGAAGGGCTGGCGAGGGGAAAGCAAATGGTACTTGTCGCAAAAATGGTCTGTGTCCGCTCGGAGACCTTACGGTCCCAGGCCTTGCGGGTGCGCGCTCCGGGCTCCAGGTGGCGCGCGGCAGCAGGGGCGGAGGCTGGGCCCAGGGTCGCGGAGGGTCCCCCGGGCTCCTTGGCGGGAGCGGAGATGGGGACACTGGGCCGCGGCCCACCTCGGTCCCGCGGTCGCCGGGCCGCCCAGGGAAGGTGCCCGCTGCAGACGGGCTCTTTGGCTCCCGGCACGGCCCCACTTTGCTGACTGGAAGGCTGAGGCACCGGAGACGGAGCAACCAGGGTTCGGCGGCTGCCTGGGAACCAAGAGTCCCGGGCCCAGGGACACCCCTCCTCACCTATCCGCTCCAGGACATGAGGCCACCCCAACACCAATCCCTCTGACTCCCCGGCGCCGCCACCCTCC
>PITA01016292.1:0-15742 GCA_004023965.1 Spilogale gracilis
GGGAGAAGATATTTGCAAATGACACTACAGACAAAGGGCTGGTATCCAAGATCTATAAAGAACTACTCAAACTCAACACCCAAAAAGAAGATGAACACATCAAAAAATGGGCAAGAGACATGAAGAGGCACTTCTCCGTAGAAGATATACAAACGGCTAACAGACACATGAAAAAATGTTCAGCCTCACTAGCTATCAGTGAAATTCAAATCAAAACCAGTCTAAGATACCACCTTACAGCAGTCAGAATGGCCAAAATTAACAAGACAGAAAACAACAAGTGTTGGAGAGGCTGCGGAGAAAGGGGAACCCTCTTACACTGTTAGTGGGAATGTAAACTGGTGCAGCCCCTTTGGAAAACAGTGTGGAGATTCCTTAAAAAATTAAAAATAGAGCTACCCTATGACCCTGCAATTGCACTACTGGGCATTTACCCCAAAGATACGGATGTAGTGAATAGAAGGGCCATATGCACCCCAATGTTCATCGCAGCAATGGCCACAATCGCCAAACTGTGGAAAGAACCAAGGTGCCCATCAACAGATGAATGGATAAAGAAGATGTGGTGCATATATACAATGGAATACTATGCCTCCATCAGAAAGAATGAATATCCAACTTTTGTAGCAACATGGACTGGACTGGAAGAGATTATGCTGAGTGAAATAAGCCAAGAAGAGAAAGTCAAGTATCGCATGGTTTCACTTACTTGAGGTGCATGAGGAGTAAACTGGAGGACAGTGGGAGAAGGAAAGTAAATGGGAACTAGGGTAATCTAGGGAGGGAAACGAAACAACAGAGACTTTGGACACAAAAACAAACTGAGGGACTTGGAGGGAGGGGGTGGAGGGATGGGAGAGCCTGATGGTGGGTACTGGGGACACCTAAAGCGTGGAGCACTGGGTGTGGGGAATGGGGAATGAATCTTGGAACACTGGGGAAAAAAAAAAAAAAGAAAAAAAAATTTAGTAACAATAAAAAAATAAATAAAATAAAATTATTTTTACCTTCTGTAAAAATAAATAAATAAATAAATAAATATGCATGTTCAATAAGTATTAGTTCTCTCACTTCTCCTACAGTTTTCAAATCTCAGATATGATTCTCACCTTTCCATAGTTACCAAAGTGATCCTTGCTATCTCTTGCTTGGATTATTATAACTGCTTTATAATTGATCTTTCTGACTCCAAACTGAATAGCTGTTGGCACAGCACTCTTGTCCCTACCTGGCCAGCCACTGCAGTTCTAATTCATCCTTTATATGGCTGAACAAATTCCTTTGTTAAAAGGCATCTTTGATCATTCTACTCTCCTGTCAAAAACCTTGTATGGTTCCCAGTTGCTCACAGATGAAAATTCACTATGCTTAGCACGGCAATCAATCCCTTCCTCAATCTGTTTCTCACCTATATTTCAAGATTTGTCTTCCTTTATATTGCTTCTGATGTATATTTTATTTTGAAATAATTTAAAAGCTTTTACACAGAAAAAACTATCAATCTTTTCCTTTATGGCTGCTAGGTTTTATATTGTGTTGTGTTGTTTTTAGTTTTCATTGTTTATTTGTTCACTTTTTTTTTTGCTTTTATGTAAAAAGGTACTTTCAAATTAAGATAATAAAAACTTTGTCCATTGAAAGGTATGCTTTATTCTACTTCTAAATTTATATTTTGGTTTGGTAGTATATTATACCTGGAATTTATTTGGGGGTATAGTTTTTGATAGCCACGTAACTTTGTTTATCCCCAGTTTTTCCAAAACTCCTTATTGAAACTCCTTATTTCATTACCTTTCAATGGTATAAGCATCAAGAAACTAATTTTGTGAATACATGAGTCTGCTCATTGATCTTCCATTATTTTCCATTAACATATTTATATATTTTGACAATAAAATCACTCTTAAAACTTCTCAGACTTTATATATATTAGTACATTGACTTTCAAGTACCTTGTAATTGTCCTTTTAAAAATATTTTTAGCTCTTGTATCACACATTGTTCCCATATACTTTTAAAATAAGCTTGATGTATTGTATTAAAATTTATTGACATTTTAATTGAGATTACATCAATATTATGCATTATTTTATAGAAAACGTGCATTTTTAACAAATCTCATTTTTCCGTATAGAAATACATTGTGTCACTTTGGATAATTAAGTTGTAACTTTATGTCTTTAGGTAAAGTTTTATAATTTTAGTCTTTTGGTTTTTTCATATACTTGTTAGTTTTACTCCTAGGTAGTTTTTTTAAAATCAGTTTTGTTTATTTAAGAATGATATCCATATAAATTATATCTTGCTGGTATACAGAAAGGGTATTGCTTTTTTTTTCCACATCAATCTTGTATCAGAAATATGTCATCTAAGATTGCATTAATACATGGGCAGCTTTTAAGGAAAGACTGTTTATTTGAATAATTTGTTGGAAGCCTTCAAAACCAGACTCAAGGAGTGCAGAATGTATATATCTCTGAGGGTTGAGGCAGCTGGAACAATTGGCAGTCTTTTCAGAGAGGTTATTTTGGAGTCAGTGATCCCCAATTTATTTATTTATTTTCAGTTTCTGTCTGCTCAACAGTAAAGGTAAAAAAAAGAGAGTCTGAACAGGGAAGTTAATTTGACATGATCCCAACCATTAGGATTTGCACAAGAGGAGATGTCCTGAAATAAAATAAGGGTGTTGTCAGCAAAATTGACATTGAAAATTATTCCTGGTGGAACATGGTATGTGTCTATGATAAAGTCAGTTGTTTCTTTTGATTAAAGAGAATGCCACAATGTGTATTTGTACTCACATCACCTTAACCCATGAGCAAGTATTGCTTTAGAAGATAAAATGAACGTGAAGTTTCTGAATCCTAAAGACTATGTATTGGTTTTCATTATCAGTTTTCCCTATAGTGAGGCTATAAAAACTAGTTTTTATTTAAGTATCATTATAGAAATATATCTTTTATTCCATCTTTTTTGACTTGATTTAATTAAAAAGTGTTTCCAGTGTTCTGATTAAAACTTAGTAGTGTTTTATATTAAAAATAAAGTTTTATATCCCCTCTATATACTCTCTCTCTTTGTATTAAGATAGTTTTGCACATGTTTTTCCCACTCAGTGGACTTTATATTCCTTGAGTGTGGGAAAAATCCAGGTACCTCTCACAAACACCCAATGGAAGCTTTCCCATATAGGTGCTTAAAAACACCACTAGAATATTCTTAATTTGTCCTCAGTCTCCTAGTTTAGTGCTTTATTGACTATGACTAATGTCCAGTGCTCATGTGAATTTCTAAGATCACATTACACGTTGAATAAGGCAAACTCATTCTTGGTTTTCCAGATATCTTTGCTTTTTAGTAATGCTTCATACTGTAGAATAAAGTTGCCCTACATAGAATCTAGAACAAGTGAACATTCCCCTCCAGTTCTTCTCCACCTTGTACTTTATCACCAGTGTATTTGATCATGGTCTCCTATTTCTCAGTATGTAATCTATACTTTTGCTGGTAGAACTGTATGGAGATACTTTTCTAGGTCTAATAAGCCAAATAAAAGAACATAAGAGAACAAAATTAACTTTCCTGTATCTTTGGTAAGTTGTTTCACAATTAAATTACTAAACAGTAAGATTAAATTCTTCACAGAAACATTTCTAAAAGGCTATCACTTTTTGAAGGGTGTTGGGTGGTATAGACAGTTAAATGTCCAATTCTTGGTTTCAGCTCAGGTCATGATCGCAAGGTCCTGGGATCAAGCCCCGCGTCAGGTTCTGTGCTCAGCCAAAGTCTTCTTGAGATTTTCTCTTTGTCTCCCTCAGCCTGTCCCACTCATGTTCTCTTTCTCTCTCTAAAATAAACAAATAAATCTTAGAGAAAAACAAAAATAAATCCTGTCATTGAAATTTTAAATTGATCCCATTGTATGAAGCAACCTTATTGAAGACAGGAAACTATTTTCACTGGGAAAGAGAAACTAGGTTTCAGAACTGTGACTCTCATTTGGCTTTGGATTGTCACACTCTGAAACATTTAAGTTGGATAAATTATCCCAATGATACATTCCCTTTTGTACTCCTGTACACTGAATTGCAAAGTATTTGGAAATGGTTCACCAAGAGGGCAATGTGTTGTGCCTAAGATTATGTCAATTTAGCATCTTTAAATGATAATACACATTTTCTAATTTCTCTAGTGTTCTACACAGGTGTTGCTTAAAAAAGAAAAAAATATTTTCCTAAATGTTTATATGCCATTTTCATCTAAACTGTATTTATGGGTAGCTGTTTAGTACCTAGGTTATTTTTGCTTAGTTATCTGAGTTCCTTGAATGATGTGGTCCGGATCCAGTTACCCACTTACCTGACAAAGACAGTGCTCACAGCTCTTATCTTTCAGAGCTATCAGATGAGTCAGAACAGGAAAATAAACTCTGAAGCGCAAAGCAAGTTGAGCTGGGAAATATTACCTAATCTCCATCAACAACTAATTCAGATAGACATTTTTAGATGCAAATTTCTCATGTTAGAGGTACCCTGGCCTGAAGAGTATGGCTTATTGTTGAATAATTGGATACTTCTGAAGTGGCTTCCCTCCTTACCCAGATTTTTTGTAGGATATTCTCTTTCCTTGTTTGAAAGTCATCTGAGAAGAGTATTAGAAGACAGAGGAACTGACTGAAGCAATATAACATTTCATTATGTTTCTTAAAGGATATAATGCTTATGAAGGGCCTGTTCAAAGAGAAAAGGTAGTGTCCTCTCTCTCTCTCTCTCTCTTTAATTTTTTTTTTTTTTTGAGAGGAACAGAGTGGGACAGGGAGGGGCAGAAGGAGAGAGCAGGAGAGAATCTTACACAGGCTTTATGCTCAGTGCAGACCTTACTTGGGGCTCAGTTTCATGACCCTGAGATTATGACCTGAGCTGAAATCAAAATGCTTAACTGACTGAGCCACCCAATCACCCCAATAGTGTAATTCTGAACAGTAGGCCACTGAGTTGCCACTATTCTAGTTTTTATTAATTTCTTTTAGTCAGGATCTAGTAAGAACAAAGCTGCTTCACCATTGTCTGCCAACCTGCTTTCTTCTGATTCTGTTTTATGGTATTCCATCTTTCCATCTGATCCCATCTCATCCCATGACTGGCATGGTGACATGTTGGTCTTCCCCTGATGCTGCTTCTGTACTTTATAGGAGTTAGATTTAAGAGAAAAGTATTTCCTTTTTTGGAAGCTACAGAATTACCAGTCATTGGATCTTCAAGCTTAGGGTACAACTAGCTTATCCACCAGAGGGAGAGAGAATGGTGAGGAAACTAGGAGAGGAAAAATTCTTGGTTTTGGACAAATTCGTGTAAGGCTTTTTAAAGAACTCCTCTTGTATAGTCTGGGAGGAATTCCTCAGCTCTACCTCGTGGTATTAGATCAGAAAATGAAAGCTACCTATACAAGACCTGGACAGTTAGAGGCACGAAAGTGATGAGAGGTAGAATGGAGAGAACACTGGAAACTGATGAATTTTCATTTGAAGCCATCAGGTAGTTACAGATTTCTAGACATGGCACCCCACTTTAGGAAAGATAGTGAAAAATGAATGCTCTTTTAAATTCGAAAACTGGGCTTTTAAATTGTGTGTCGTATCAAAGTTCTAACTTTAATCCATAATACTAACTTGCTTATTGTTTTTCACTTGACATTTTATACAGGTGCATTTTTTCTGAAAAATTTATTTATTTATTTTAGAGACAGCAAGAGGGCATGAGAAGGAGAGGCAGAGGGAGAGGGAGAGGAAGAGAACCTCAGCAGACTCCACACAGAGTGTGGAGCCCAGTGTGGGTCTTGATCTCAGGACCCTGAGATCCTGACCTGACCTGAAACCAAGAGGCAGACGCTTAACTGAGTGCATCACCCAGATGCCCCTATATATATATATATATGCATTTTAAACCCACTGAGTGAAAGTATGTGCAAAATAAGTGAAAAGAGACATAAACTTTAACACCTACCACATTATTACAAAAACTACCAAGACAGTTACTACTAATACTAATAACAACTTAGGTTTTTGAGTACTTATTGTGTACTAGGCATTATGGCAAGTGTCTTATCTAAATGGGGTGTCCATCGTAACCAGATGAGAGCCTCCAAATATGGGGCAACAAATGGTGGACATTGGCAGTTTGGGCAGTGAAAAGATTTATCTGAGGTGGGGAACAAAAGAGATTAAAGTTTATTGAAAAAATTTCGAGGGGGCAGAAGGCTGGGCAACAAAGGGGAGGCTATCTGCAATAAGGCAGTGGGTAGGGTCTGTTTTGAAAGGGGGATGGTGAGGGAGTATGATGACGTATAGAATTTTATCTGTTTGGGTACTGTGATGGTTGTAAATGGTGCCTTGGTCAGTTAGGTCCTATGGATCATTTACGGTGTTTCTCCCAATGAGCCTGTCTCTATTCCATCACTGAAACTTGGTTGCCTAAAAGCAGCCACTATGGTAAGCCCTTGATATGCATAAATTTATTAAATTTCTCAAGTAACACATGGAGGGTACTGATAATATTTTTTTGGTGATTACTCTGTGAGTTCAATAGCTGTGGTCATCAGGTGCAAAGCAGGGCTCATGATTAAGCTACCACCCAGTATTTATGTACAACTCTTCTGTTCAGCCATGGTTCAGTGTGTTACTGCTGTGCGACAGCCCTGGGCTTGATCCTTTGGACATTTCTAAGCCATAGATAAAATATAGTACAAAAAGTGCCAGGGCCAGGCAAATCCCCAGCACTTGGTCAATTACAGCTTGTCATTTCAAAGTATGCCAAAATGAAGCTTGTGGTTTAAGACACTGAAATAATTTTCAATGGCAGATGGAATTTAAAAAGTTCTCTGGAAGAGATGACATTTGATTAGAGCAGTCTGTAATATATGAGTAGAATTCAGATAGAGATAAAGGAGATTAAAAGGGCATTTGTTCCATGCTGAGGGAATGACACAGAAGGGTGGGACCACAAGGTGTGTGCAGACCTCCCACAGTACAGCAGGGAGGAGGAGGAAATAGAGACAGGGTTGGCTGCCATGAATTCACTGAGGGCTTTTTGCACCAAGAAAATTTAAAAAAAAAAAAAAAAAGGAAAAGAAAGAAAAAAAGAAAAATTTTACCACTTCACGGGATTCAGAAAAACTTTGAGGTGTTTTGAAAAGAGGACATTCCATCACCAGAGAGGTTCTACCCTGGAAGATGGAGAAACAGATGAAACACAGATCAGTTCAGAAAAGCCAATCAGAATTCAGGTACAGAGATGGGGTTTGTGTCCCCATGGTGCCTGTGAAATGAAAACGGAGGGATCTATGTATTAAAGGCAGTAAGAACAACTATGCCTGAGGTCTGAGGGGGGTGTCTTTACAAATGTGAAATCTACAAAGAACGAGTTTTCGTAATGAAGATGGTCCTAGACAGTCTCTGTCATTCTTGCCTCTCACTGCCAGATGGATCTTCTATCAGGCAATTATTTACTGCATAGCTGTCCGCTTCAGAGCACTTCCCCCCATTTCCACTTTTAAATGAATAAATGAACTCCTTTGCTCTAGCTCATAAGTAGTCTAATAGTTTAATGTTCTGCATTCGACTTGCATTGAAATGGTTTTATGAACAAATATTAGCTTTCTGTACTTTAAAGTTTGCAAAGGACCTCATGAATTTTTATTTTTAATTAAACACTGCTCACTGATTGCTAATCCATTCATATTATTCTTTAGCCTACTTGCATAGTCTAAGCATCTTTCTTTCTACAATTTATTCCTTTCTGTCCATCTAAACCTTCAATGTAGTCCTATGGTAGAATCGTCATTAATCACATTCTTTCAAAAAACAGCAAATATTTCTTTTCATCAGACATTTTCTTGGAAGTAAAAACAAAAGGCATTCTGTTCAAGATGTATGGTTAACCTAGTAAGTACCAAATGCTTTCATTAGAAAGAGTTTAAGCTTCATTGAGACAGAAGGCATTGAAATTAATTTTCTATGATTTAAGAGGTCTTGCAGTAGAGACATGATATTATATCTGTTTAGAAATTATTTGTTTTGGTCCAAAGTATAACAAGACACTTGGGAAAAATGTGAAAACTAGAAAAGCAAAGGGGTCCTTCTCATGAAATGTTCCAAGTGAGAGAGTACCAGCACTGACTAGTGAACTCGAGAGAAATCTATCAATGGAAGCTGCTTTGATGGCCTTTGCTGGGAAGTTGTCCAGAAACCTTGAAGAGCTATGTTTGACATATGTCATTCCTTGAAAGCCCTAGTTAGTCATAGAAGAGATAGGTATAATTAAAAATGCCATGGGCGCTTGGGTGGCTCAGTTGGTTAAGCAACTGCCTTCGGCTCAGGTCATGATCCCGGAGACCCGGGATCGAGTCCCACATCAGGCTCCCTGCTCAGCGGGAAGCCTGCTTCACCCTCTCTCACTCCCCCTGCTTATGTTCCCTCTCTGGCTGTGTTTCTCTCTGTCAAATAAATAAAATCTTTTAAAAAAATGCCAATAGGAAAAATGCTAGACAATGTAATTATTCAAAAAAATACCCTGGAATATAGGAAATGTTGATGTGTAGACATAAAGCAAGTATGTTATACAGTATGGGATAGAATGTGGGAATTATTCCAGATTAATCAGCTATTTATAATGAAATGTCCTCAGATTATGTACATCATATAGATTTAAAAATACAGTGTTCTATACTAATTATGCATAGTTTCTTTTAAACTTAGTTCTCATTTTTATAACAGGTGTGTATTGAGTGATCTGTTTCTTATTTATTTTGGAGATTACTGTGGGGATTCTGGCCATTTAGATCAAAAGGAGTACTGGATTTACGAATGCCAAACTAAGAACAAAATTATGGCAGACAGCTTGGAACATATCCTTATACTTCATTAAGATGAAAAGTGATGAGAACAAACTCTTTCTGACCACAGATAATTGCTCTGAACAACTTCTGGTAGCTCTCTTTCCACTGATCCATGGTGACCAAATGGATTCTGATAGTCTGCATGGCAGAATGGAAGTTCTTATCCTGTCACTATCTTTTACTACTTCTGTTCCTCCTCATCTCCTCCCCCAGAGATGATTTCATCCTGTTCACCCTTGTTTGTCAATGACTGGGTCTGCTGGGGGAGAAGACATTTTCAGGCAGTGATGCAAAAGAGAGTCTTTTATGTAAGAGGTACTATTACTTGCCTTTTGGGTGCTCTACTCTTCAGAACTGAGTATCCAAGTTAAATGAGACTTGCTAGTTCCCCTCCCTGAGTGAGCAGCATTGGCAGGATTTGTTGACTTGATGACAAGGGGTGTGTAACCATCGAGCACCAATTGTTAGATGAGGAAGCTGGCAGAACAGATGGGAGAGATGAGAAATAGAGCAGTTGTCAGGCATCATGTGACATAGGCCATGTGTAAATATATATTTCTGCTGCCCGAGGATGGCAAGAGTGTCCATGATTGACAGAAGATTGGGTCTTTCAGGTAATAGAGTCAACTTATCTGAACAGGTAGGAATAATGCAGAGCCACATCTGGATAATACCATCCTCTACATAGGTGTCTGAATAAAGCTCTCCTTGCTGCGTTGGTGAGAGCCAGTTACTCTCCCCACACATTTGAGTTTATTTTTCGGAAATGACCATGGAGCATTTGAGTGTTTGATTGTGTGCCAATAATGTTTGTGTACAACCTCACTTCTCTCTCTTTCAGTCTCCCTTTCTCAGAGGCACACACATATATAGACAAAGACTTATATATATACACATATACACATATGTGTAGATCACATACAGATTTTGAACCCAATTATATTTCTTTTATATTAAGCAAAAATCACCCTCATTAACATACATTTCCTGAAATATCACTATTTTCTAAAGACAGTGTCTATAAGAAACTTTCATAAGAGATGAGATATATATAGTATATAATATATATTATGTACTATATAAGAGATTATCCATTAGTCTATTAGCATTATTAGTTACCCTAGGAAGAGCAGGCAGAAAGAAAAAATAATGGATTCACAGTTTTCTTAATAAGGTAGAGCTAGAGGGGGAGGCCATGGGTATTTTCCTCAGCAAAGGGATCATTGTGCTTACCAGAAATCACTGTGCTAGTCACACTGAACCATGATACATTCCAAAGGGACCAAAACGTTTTTGTGAATGGCAACTTATCCTTAAATATTTTTCTCCTTGAATTTTTATAATCATGGTACCAAGAGAGTAGACATAATTAAGGTTGAAATGAGATTTCTATTAGGAAACTGATGGCTGAGATTTAATATTTATCCCAATTATATGGCATGAGACTCTATCATATCCCAAGTCCCTTAGAGATGCTTCAGATTTTTCTATAATAAAGTTTGATTCTTGTCTTCATGCCATTTTTCTTAAAAATTTTAAAAAGATTTTATCTATTTGACAGAGACACAGTGAGACAGGGAACACAAGCAGGGGGATAGTGGGAGAGGGAGAAGCAGGCTTCCTGCTGAGCATGGAGCCCAATGTGGAGCTCTATCCCAGAACCCTGGGATCATGACCTGAGCTGAAGGCAGACACTTAATGACTGAGCCACCCAGGCACCCTCTTGCTACTTAAAAAAAATTATATATATATAAAATATATAAATATATTAAATATAATTATATTAAATATATTAAATATAATTTAAATATATTAAATGTAAATATATTTATATATGTTAAATTATATATTATATATGTTAAATTATATAAATTATTTTGGTAAGAAAGACATTTGTTAGCATATAATTTAGGGTTTATTTTTGAAGTATATAGCTGGGCTAATATACAAAGTTACTGAAATTCTTATTTTGTCCATCACCCTTACTAAACAGGTAACACATGGAAGTATTTTTAGATTTGTATACTGTAGTGTTTTGAATTGTTTAGCAGTTTTCTTATAGGAACAAATAACTTTCACCTTCATAGGTAGTCATCCAACCTCCTCCCAGTTTGTTTGTTTGTTTGTTTATTTGTTTTCTTTTCTGCTATCCTCCAATCCAAGGAGTTGAATTTAAAAATATTCAGTTGGGCAGACAGCTGGTCTTTGTAGAAGATTTAACACTTTAGGTATTTTGAATACAGTTCTGTAGCTGCTGGAAACTGAAATATAAATAAAACAAAACCAAAAAAAATGTGAGAGAGAAAAATACCCCACAGCTAAGCCAGCTCTTTAAGGATTCTTTTTGAATTGAAGACATGCTTTTCCTCTTGGCTTTCTGGCACAAACCTGGGATACCATTCACAAGTCATATCAAACTGATAGAGCTCAACTGTGAGAAGGCATAAGTGATAGTAATTGACCAGCAGTGAACCCATTGTGTATTATAACTCAGTGGGAATGTC
This sequence comes from Spilogale gracilis, assembly GCA_004023965.1. Lineage (NCBI taxonomy): Eukaryota > Metazoa > Chordata > Mammalia > Carnivora > Mephitidae > Spilogale > Spilogale gracilis. The sequence goes on from PITA01016292.1 coordinate 11,397, forward strand.
TTGTGAATGTTTTTGGCATTTCTGTTGTTAAGAATTTCAATAATAAATTCCATACAAATTTTAGGATTGTGTGTTCCAGTTCTGTGGAAAACGTTGATTGTATTTTGATAAGGATTGCACTGAATGTGTAGGCTGGAACACACAATCCTGAAATTTGTATGGAGTAAGAAAAGACCCGGAATCACCAGAGGAATGTTGAAAAAGAAGACCAAAGCCGGGGGCATCACACTGCCTGATTTTAAGCTATATTACAAAATTGTGATCACCAAAACAGCATGGTACTGGCACAAAAGCACACACATTGATCAATGTAACAGAATAGAAAGCCCAGAAATGGGCCCCAAAACTCTGTTTCTGCCATTCTTTGACAAAGCAGAAAAGAATATCCAATGGAAAAAAGATAGTCTCTTCAATAAATGGTGCTGGGAAAATTAGACAACAATATGCAGAAAAATAAAACTGGATCACTCTCTCACACCATACACAAAGATAAATCCAAAATGTATGAAAGATCTAAGTGTGAGACAAGAATCTGTCAAAATCCTGGAGGAGAACACAGGCAGAAATCTCTTTGACATTGGCCACAGAAACTTTTTGCAGGACACATCACTAAAGGCAAAGGAAAGAAGAGCAAAAATGAACTATTGCAACTTCATCAAGATAAAAAGCTTCAGCACAGCAAAGGAAACAATCAACAAAACTAAAAGGCAACCTATGGAATGGGAGAGGATATTTGCAAGTGACATTACAGATAAAGGATATGTATCCAAGATCTATAAAGAACTTTTATTTATTTATTTTTTATTTATTATTATTTTTAACTTTATTTTTTTCAGTGTTCCAAGATTCATTGTTTATGTCCCACACCTTGTGCTCCATGCAATATGTGCCCTCAGTTCCCACCACCAGGCTCTCCCGTCCCCCTACCCCCTCCCCTCCAAGACCCTCAGTTTGTTTCTGAGTCCAAAGTATCTCACGTTTCCTTCCTCTCCTCGAATTACCCGACTTCCCATTTCCTTTCTTTCTCCTACTGTCCTCTATATTACCCCTTATGCACCGCAAGTAAGTGAAACCATGTGATACTTGACTTTCTCTACTTGGCTTATTTCACTCAGCATAATCTCTTCCAATCCAGTCCATGTGGCTACAAAAGTTGGATATTCATCCTTTCTGATGGAGGCATAGTATTCCATTGTATATATGTACCACATCTTCTTTATCCATTCATCTATTGAAGGGCACCTTGGCTCTTTCCACAGTTTGGCAATTGTGGCAATTGCTGCAATGAAAATTGGGGTACATATGGCCCTTCTTTTCACTACACCTGTGTCATTGGGGTAAATACCCAGTAGTGCAATTGCAGGGCCATAGGGTAGCTCTATTTTTAACTTTTAAGGAATCTCCACACTGTCTTCCAAAGCGGCTGCACCAACTTGTATTCCCACCAACAGTGTAAGAGAGTTCCCCTTTCTCCGCAGCCTCTCCAACACTTGTTGTTTCCTGTCTTGTTAATTTTGGCCATTCTGACTGCTGTAAGGTGGTATCCCAGTGTGGTGTTGATTTGAATTTTTCTGATAGCTAGTGATGTTGAAAATTTTTTCATGTGTCTGTTACCATTTGTATATCTTCTATGGAGAAGTGCCTCTTCATGTCTCTTGCCCATTTTTTGATGTGTTCATCTTTTTTTTTGGATGTTGAGTTTAAGTAATTCTTTATAGATCTTGGAAATCAGCTCTTTGTCTCTAGTGTCATTTGCAAATATCCTCTCCCATTTTGTGGGTTGCCTCTTTGTTTTGTTGACTGTTTCCTTTGCTATACAGAAGCCTTTTATTTTGATGAAATCCCAAAAGTTCATCTTTGCTTTTGTCTCCTTTGCCTTTGGAGACGTGTCTTGAAAGAAGTTTCTGTGGCCGATGTCAAAGAGGTTACTGCCTATGTTCTCTTCCAGGATTTTGATGGATTCCTGCCTCACGTTGAGGTCTTTCATCCATTTCGAGTTTGCCTTTGTGTGTGGTGTAAGAGAATGGTCTAGTTTCACTCTTCTGTATGTAGCTGTCCAATTTTCCCAGCACCATTTATTGAAGAGACTGTCTTTTTCCACTGGATATTTTTTCCTGCTTTGTCGAAGATGATTTGACCATAGATTTGTGGGTCCATATCTGGACTCTCTACTCTGTTCCATTGGTCTATTTCTCTGTTTTTGTGCCAGTACCATGCTGTCGTGGTAATCACAGCTTTGTAATAAAGCCTGAAGTCAGGTAACATGATGTCCCCAGCTTTGTTTTTCTTCTTTAACAATTCCTTAGCAATTCGGGATCTTTTCTCTGGGCAGTATAGACATTTTAACAATAAAGAACTTCTCAAACTCAATACCCAAAAAACAATCCAGTCAGGAATGGCCAGAAGGCATCAAAAAGCACTTCTCCAAAGAAGACATCCAAATGGCCGACCGACACATGAAAAAATGCTCCACATCACTTGTCATCAGGGAAATACAAATCAAAACTCTGAGATACCACCTTACACTAGTCAGAATGGCTAACATTAACAAGACAGGGGACAAGAAATGTTGGTGAGGATGTGGAGAAAGGGAAACCTTCTTACACTGTTGGTGGGAATGCAAACTGGTATAGCCACTCTGGAAAACAGTTTGGAGATTCCTCAGGATGTTAAAAATAGAGCTACCCTATGACCCAGCAATTGTACTACTGAGTATTTATCCCAAGATATAGATGTAGTGAAATGAAAGGGCGCCTGCAACCCAATGTTCTTAGCAGCAATGTCCACAGTAGGAAAACTGTGGAAGGAGCCGTGATGTCCTTCAACAGATAAATAGATAAAAAGATGTGGTCATATATGCAATGGAAGATTACTCTGCATCAAAAAGTATGAATACCTACCATTTACATTGACATGGTTGGAACTGGAGGGTATTTTGCTAAGTGAAAGAAGTCAATCAGAGAATCACAATTATCATATGATTTCATTCATATGTGGAACATCAGGAATAGTGCAGAGGACAATAGGGAAAGGGAGGGAAAATTGAATGGGAAGAAGTCATTGAGGGAGGCAGATCATATGAGACACTTGACTCCAGGAAACAAACTGAGGGTTGCAGACAAGGGGGTGGCTGGGGAGATAGGGTAACTGGGTGATGGGAACTAAAGAGGGCACATGATATGATTAGCACTGGGTGTTACATTCAACTAATGAATCATTGAACATTATATCAAAAACTAATGCTGGAGTATACCTTGGCTAATTGAATTTTAATTTTAAAAAGTGACATATTTTGGTCAGAATATAGATAAATCAGAGTCCTTATAAACTGTTGGTGAGAATGTCAAGTGGTGCAGCAACTGAAAAGCAGTCTCTCGGTTCATCAAAATGTTGAACATAGGGTTCTTATGTGACGTAGCAGTTCTATTCCTAGGTATATGCCAAAACAAACACAACATATATTTACCCCAAAACTTGTATGTGAATGTTCAGAGTAGAAAGTGGGAATAATCCAAATACACAGTTGATAAATGGAAAAATAATGTGCCATACCCATGAAAGGAAATGTTATTTAGCATTGCAGGGAGCAGTTAAAATGGTACATTCCTTTTGGAACACTGGCCATTTATTAATGTTAAATGGATACTTAACGTTAGGACTTAGAAATTCTCCTAGTTATTTATTAAAGAGAAATAAAAATATATGTCCACAAAGGACAATATATATGGCCATAAGTGTTCATGGCAGCTTGATTCAAATGAATAAAAACTTTCCCTAACCCCAGTGTCCACCAACAGGTGATTGGATAAGCGAAATACGGTAAATACGTGAACAAGAATACAACTCTTCAATATACAGAAATAAAATGCTGGTACCTGTAGAAATTATAGGTAGAGATATCTCAGAACCCTTACACTGAGTATAAGAAGTCAGACAGAAGGAGGACAGGCTCCTGCAGATGGATGAGTGCCAATGTTTGCTAAGCTAGAATGGGCAGAAAGCAAATCAACGTGTGATTGCCTGTAGGCAGGTTTAAGGGGGACCGTGACTGAAAAAGACCCCACGGGCACTTTCAGAGAACTTGGAAACACCTCTTACTTTGCGTGGAATGTTATTTACATGGGCAGATATAACTGTCCAAATCCATGAAAGGCATACTTAAAATTGGTACTTTTTTAATCTATAGAAGTAGATTTTAATAAAGTTGGTTTAAAAACTCAGCCAAGGCACTCAAAGAAACAAGGAAAAGGCTTATAATCTGTGTGGGCTGGAATTGCTATATCTGGATTTAGAATCCAGCTTTTAAAATCCTTTTATTAAGGGTTGCAGGAGACTCAGGCCTGGAT
>PITA01016292.1:15842-47179 GCA_004023965.1 Spilogale gracilis
GGGGGGGGGGGGGGGGGGGGGACGGAAGTCAAAGCAGAATTAGAGTTACTTTCTGCAAGAATTAATTTAGTTCAGCCTTTATTTTGGTGTTAGGGGACAGTTTATAAACTGATAGTATCAGACTACAGCTCCTGTTTTAGGGGATGATTTTCTTTGACATATGTGTATCATTAAACCCCCAGTTCTCAAAATATTTATAAGCTATTTCTAATTTGATCTCATTCCAAAATAAGACAATGTTAAGTTTTAGAAGGAAGTAAGAAGAAATATGCCTGCAGGGTATGTTTAGTGAAGAGTAGAAAGGAAGGGAGAGAAGAAAGGGGGAGCGGAAGAAGGGAAATCAAGTTTTTATTAGTTCATTGCACTTCCTAAAATACACCCAAATAAGCATGCATTATTTATAATTTAAGGAGATGAATTAATATAGTGAGAGGAAATAAGCTAGCATGGCTGATGGAGCTGAAAAGGAGAAGATGGGTTGAAAATGGCTTTTTGCCCTGAATGTATATGTGGCTTTAGGATATTGGGTGGAAATAATAATGTCGCTCCCACCAGCAGTCTTGTCCTAGTGCATTTTCACTGGATTCCTACCGGGGAACAGTTGTGTACTGAAGGCGAGGAGGTGGAAGAGGAAACAGAGGAAGCCACTGTAAGGAAGATACTGTGTTTCAAACTCTCATTCTGCTCTCTGCCTTCCTCTAGCAGCCCAAGGCACCAGAGGCGCATAGTGTATGAGAAAGAGGGAATGGCTACAGCGAAGAGAACGGTATTGTTTGTGGGGAGTATCTATCCTAGGGGAAAAGAAGTGGTTTGGCCCACCGGAGAAGCTTCTCTGCTGCAATGTTTGTCAATTACAGATTGAATACATGGTCACTGGCCAAAAATTTGTTTATATAAACTAAATAGTGAATTCTCTGTGACTGTGAAAGTCTAGAACATTTCAGCCCAAGCTCAGTCTGGCTGAATAATGGTTTTATTTCTTTGACTCCTTGTAAAATATGTCTAGAACTAGGGCAGATCGTGATCTATAGTGTAAGTGGCACATTTGAAAAACAGAAACAAAAATATCCCAGAACATAAGCTTTGTTTTTCAACGGGGAATATCTTTCATAGAGTTAGGGAACAAATTTGGATTGTAAGAAAACTTGTTTTGGGAGTTACAAATAAAATGGTAGTTGTGGTGGGAAAGAACTTTACATGGTACAATCTCTGTCTTTCCTTTTGATGATTAAAACCTTGTTAGGCACAGGGATGGGTTGGCTCCTGCTGGCTAGCTACCTAGATATAACCTGATGCGAGACAGAGACTGCTGGCTTCTTCTGTTTTCTTTTCTCCCCGTTGAATTAGAACTACTGAAAGTCTCCAAATAGCACACTGATTTATTTTGTTTAAGCAAATCTATAATGTTTACTCTAAATGCCATGCACTTTCATTTTCGGTTTTCTGGAGCCAAGAGCCGCTGGCTGAGTTTTCTTCGAAAGTGGGTCCCTCTGCCGCAAGTTTGCGAGCTGGGTCACTGTGGGAGAACAAACCCCATTTGTGACAAAGTCATCACGGCATTGGAGGCACTGCCAATGCAAGCACCCAGTTTTGTTATTCTTGTTTTAAAGGACTGAGCCAAATGCTTATGCTGCCTGGAGCCTGCTTGTTTTGCAAACTGTCACATACTCTTTTAGATGACATTACATATGGGGCCGTAAACTCAATCTAGCAGTATATTGGCTTCCAGATTTCCTCCCGGCAGTATCAATCTATGGCTGAATATTTGAAATGTAATCCCTTTGGATGTTCAATAACATGCAGTAGCCCTCATCATTTAATTTGTCTGGCACTTTTAGGGGAGAGAAAAAGGCTCACGCTCAAAAGGAGATTCGAGAGGAGGGACACCACGGAAGTTGTTTGCCTTTCGCCATCAGCAAATGAGACTTTGTTTCCCTTTCCAGGTACACTTTGGATGATAGTGGCTTTTTGATGTCATTTTGCCAGGGAAGGAAGGCAGGAGATACACATGTTTTTCTAGCTTCAAAATCACCCGGAAAAATTAAGTTGTAAATAAAAATCAGACTTATATTCTATTCTGCTTAAGTTCTGAGCCTCTGATGAATTAAAAACATATGCTTTTCCTTAAGTTGTTTGCTTGCCATGAGAGATGTGTTTATTTACTTAGAAATTAAGACTATTCGAGCTGTATGGAGTATGATATTTAAGTAGTCTGTTTGGAAGCCAAAGTCACATCCCATCAAAAAGTTTTAAATAATGATGAAATTCATAGTTCAGCCTATAAGGATATATTTAACCCATAAGAGACATTACGGTAGAATCATTTTATCATACCTTAAGTCTGACTGTAAAAATATAGTATTTTCCTAGAAAAATGCACCCATAGATCCAAATTGGGTTAACCAGAAAGCCTTTTGCTAAGGCCATCGATATGGGAGCAGGGATGAACAGGAAACTTGTAGCTCCCACGGGTTGAGGCAGAATCTGTGGCATACCACAGTGGCTGATGGCTGGAATTTGGCGGCAGGCATGGGTAAAAGAAGTATCTGTCTAAGGATAGACAGTGCTGGGAGACTGCCCAGTCCAGCTCCAAGCCCAAACCTCAGATTTCTGTTCTTAAGAATTGGCTGCGTGCTCAGGCTGGGATCAGCATAGTTGTACAAGCTTCTTCCCAGCCTCCTGGCTCCTATCACAAAACTAGATATTTTTAAAGTTTCAAAATGCTTCTTTTTATGATTTTTTCTCTGAAAGTTCTTCCTCCAGAGCTGTTCTGGAGTGATAGTCCAAACACACTTTGGAGGTAAAGTGTATGAAGGAAGGTTAAATCAAGTTGCCCAGTTACAATTATATGAGACTTCATTGGCTCATCAAGGCATTCAATCACTGGGACTGGAGTGGAGCTAATGGATTGAAGGAAATAGGCTCAATATCAGGAATACTGATAAACATTCATTTATTTCTTCACTTGCTCAATCGCTCAACAAATATTTACTAGGTTTCTAATGCACAAGATACTGTGCTAAGTAATAAGGACTTAGAGGTTCAGATGCCATGATGATGGATCCTTACATCCTGCTAACAAGGAGATACCTGTAAACAAAGACATATATTAATGTCCTGCTGTATTTTTAGACATTTTGACAGAAATGGCCACAGGCTATTTTATGCATTTTCTGCCGCTGCTGTGACAACCAACCACAAAGTTAGTGACTTAATGCAACACAAATTTATTCTCTTACAAGCCTGAAGATCAGGAGTCTAAACTCAAATTGTTGGCAGGTTGTGTTCTTTGTGGCAGTGTGAGGGAGAATCCACCTTCTTACCTTTCCTAACTCCTAGAAGTTGCCTTCATTCCTTCCTTCATGGCCCCACAGTGTATCTTCAAAGCCAGTATCTTCCAGTTCCCCTCCACCCCACCTGTTTCCATGACCACATTGCCTTTTGGGACTGACTCTGTTGCCCTCCTCTAAGGACTTTTTTTTTTTTTTCAAAGATTCTATTTATTTGACAGAGAGAAACACAGCCAGAGAGGGAACACAAGCAGGGGGAGTGAGAGAGGGAGAAGCAGGCTTCCCGCTGAGCAGAGAGCCCGATGTGGGACTCGATCCCAGTCTCCGGGATCATGCCCTGAGCCGAAGGCAGTCGCTTAACCAACTGAGCCACCCAGGTGCCCCTAGGACTTTTGGGATTATATTGGGATCACCTGGATCATCAAGGCTCATCACCTCATTTTGAGATTCTCAGTTACATATTCTCTTTTACTGTGTAAGGTAACATGGTTACAGGTTCTGAGGATTTGGACATGGATAGTGTGTGGGAGACATTCAGTCTATTATAGTTCTGGTAGAGTCACATAGAAGGAAATTTGGGGTTGTCATCAGAAGTGGAGTTAGGAGGTCAGAAAGGGTTTATTTGAGGTTGTGTGGTCCTTGAGACAAGATTTTTTTTTTTTTTAAGATTTTATTTATTTGACACAGAGAAACAGAGCCAGAGAGGGAACACAAGCAGAGGGAGTGAGAGAGGGAGAAGCAGGCTTCCCACCAAGCAGAGAGCCCGATGCGGGGCTCCATCCTGGGTCTCCGGGATCATGACCTGAGTCGAAGGCAGTCACTTAACCAACTGAGCCACCCAGGTACCCCAAGAGTTGGTTTTTGAGTAAGCCTTCAGTAGGGGAATACCAAGATACCCAGAGAGTAGTGTTCACAGTTTTCAAAGTGGAAGGTAAAGGCAAAGATATGCTCAGATAACTCCAAGTATTTTGACTTGCCTGAAAGATAATTTTGAGAAAGGATTCCCAAAAGGTAAAACTAGAGGTAAGTAATTGGATCAAATCATACAGAAACTTACATGCCACACTAAGTCTTTTTGATTAGTATTCATACCCTGCCTTACAAATTTTAGCCACATTGGATTCACCGAACTCTTAGTTATGTTTCCTAAATGAGAGAAACCACAGGATTCTGTGTTCCCTCTGCTCTCATTGCAACCTTGAAATTTCTCCAGGTACTAAGCTGTTAGAATCACTCTATCTCCTATCTCTCATTTATTCTCCATCTCTCAGGGATCACTATCTCTTATTGACTTCTGTCCAAAATACTGAGTTTTGTTGTTTAAAAAAGACTTCATTGATGGTACAGTGTCTGTTCCAGATGAAACTGAACCTCCTTGTCCTCATTTTTTTAAAATGATTTTATTTATTTATTTATTTATTTGACAGGGAGAAATTTATTTGACAGTGAGAGATGGAGAAGCAGGCTTCCCACTGGGCAGAGAGCACAATGCGGGGCTCCATCCCAGGACTCTGGGATCCTGACCTGAGTTGAAGGCAGATGCTTAAAGACTGAGCCCCACAGGCACCCTTCCTTTTCCTCATTTAAAAAGAAAAATATGAAGCTAGAGATATGGTTGAGTTCATCTTGGAGGGGGGGACTCTAGGAAAATCAGCTTCATGGACAGTTCCGTTATGCTAATTAAAGCAGAAGAATTGACAATTTCAAATAAAAAAAGGAAGCTACAAAAAGGTATTTGTGTTGCATCTCTAAATAATCTAAGTTTAAAAAACAAATGTCTTTCCTCTGTGAGTGCCTCAGCACAGTTGAGATTTGCATTCTGGTGTGATGGAGAATGTTGAGTCATATTCCCAAGTTTGGATGGAAGTGAACCCTATATGATATAACAAACCGGGGGTTCTGAAGTAGGATATCAGTGAAGTGTCTTGACTTGTGGATTTTGTTCATAACCTCATTTTAATGACATATTTTTTTTTCTTTTGTCAGTTTCAGTTTGTTCCTTTTATCTTGAAACTTCAGGAAAGTTTAGTTAAAATTTGCAATTTAGTTTTATTTGAACTCTAGACTGAAATTCAGAGAGAGTCCTCTATTTATATTTGGGTAAAGTGGTACAGAGGGATAATGGCAGCCCAGAATGACTGATGTGTAGTGGAAAAATGTAATTGACAGAGAATCTCTCACTAGATGTCCACAGTGAGACAAGCTACTGAGCAGGCAAGGGACAGGCCCCTCGTTTTCATGGAATGTTTGGTAGTTTTCATGCAGATTCTCAGAGACAGGTTGACAGGAAAAATCCAATAAAGTTGGATTTTTTTATGATGAAATCTGATGGAGGCTTATACTATTTTTATTAAGATTTTAAAAGAAAATGCCTGAAGACCTATAGGGCATATATCTGTATGACCATAGCCATCAAATTGTAAGTTAGGTGGTTTATATATGATTCAGTGTTTCTCTTGAGTTCGTCTGTTGGTGAGAGTATAGCCACATATGGCTAAGGGAGAAGTCTGTCCTCGATATACCCAGATTCCATCCCGTTTTTTGTTGATCTTTTTTTCTTCAGGTCATCAGCTAATTTTCTTTATCCTCTGTTAGTGTACTTCTCTTAATAGTTCATCAGAATTATCACCTTCTTGATTTATAGTGTTTTTAGTAACAATAAAAGCTCCTTAATCTCCCTACATAAATTATTCATAGATCAGACTTTAAACAGGGAGTCTTTATACTGTGTATTTATGGTTACGGCTACTGGTGGACCTAAATCTGTGATTGTACAGATGTATATGGTTTTGGAATTTAATGAGATTCCCTCTTCTTTGTCATTATCTATAAATATTTGTTGTTGCTCAGCCAGAGATGACTGATTTTTGCTCTGTGACAATGGAAGAAGTTCTACAGATTTTTTTTTAAAAAATTTATTTATTTATTTATTTGGCAGAGAAAAACACAGCCAAAGCGGGAACACAAGCAGGGGGAATGAGAGAGGGAGAAGCAGGAGTCTCGCTGAGCAGGGAGCTTGATGCGGGGCTTGATCCCAGGACTCTGGGATCATGGCCTGGGTCAAAGGCAGACTCTTAATGACTGAGCCACCCAGGCGCCCCAGAGTTCTCCATATTCTAGCATACAGAGAATGTCTGCTGGGATTAGTATTATTATCATTATTATTTTTTTGGTGAGAAAAGAATCATTAATCCCCTATTACTTTTTTGCCACAGTATCATCACATCCAATAACTCCCATATAATGCTTTTTTGATTTGCAATGTCTTCTAGCTAACAGAACCACTGGTTTTAATACTAGCAATAGCTATAGAAGGATGATGGCTCTAATAAGCTTTGCATAATTTTTAAATGCCACTGCTCTTTTATGTCTGAAAGACATGCTGACAGCGAGAGCTCCCTTCAGGGTGAAAATGCCGGTGACCTCTTTCCCTTCCAAGTACTGTCCTTTGTAAGAGGAATTTATAGTCTTTTCTACTTTGCAACCTCTCTGACACTGCTTAACCTACTGCAAGTTGCTTTCTGACACCTCCGTTCCACAGAAAGAGTCCCACCAATATCAGCCATAACCGACTCATTGCAGAATCTGTCCTTTTCTGGTCCTCTTAGTGTTTGTCATCTAGACCATTTCTGATGCCGTTTTACACTTCATCCCTCTTGCAGTTCTTCCCCACCCTTAACTGCCATTGAGCTGGTCTTTTATTTTCCTTCTATATCTTGGGTAATTCCTTGTCAATCTCTGCCTAGCTCTGAAAGATTTATAATCCATAAACATTTTCTCTTCTTACCCTGTCTTAGTCTGTTTGGGCTGCTATAACAAAATTCCACAGACTGGAGAGCTTATAAATGACAGAAATTTATTTCTCACCGTTCTGGAGGCTGGGAGTCTGAGATCAGGACAGCAGCAGGTCAGGTTTTCTCTTCTGGGTCACAGGCTTCTCATTGTATCCTCCCATGGCAGAGAGGGCTAGGGAACTCTCTGGGGGTCTCTTCTTAAGATATATATATATTTATTTGACAAATTTGGCAGAGAGAGAGAGAGAGAGAGTGAGTGAGCGAGCATGCACATAGCTGGGCAGAGGGAGGGGGAGAAACAGGTTCCCCACCACGGAGTACAGAGCCCAAAGCAGGACTTGATCCCAGCACCTTGAGATTGTGACCTGAGCTGAAGGCAGATACTTAACCAACTGAGCCACCCAGGTATTCCTGGGGTCTCTCCATAAAGGCATTAGTCCCATTTGTAAGGACAGAGCCTCATGATGAAGCATCTCTCAATCCCTACACCTTTACACTACCACATTGGACATTAGGGTTTCAACGTATGAATTTTGGAGGGTCACCTGTATTCAGGCCATAGCAAACCCTAGACATGAGGCTCTACCAAACTCTTTATGCTCACAGTTTTCAGATCTGTTCCTCTTATTCACACATTTTTCCTTGAACTCCAGAGCAGGTGACGAAAATATTTTGTGTTTCTCTGGCATTGCTTACTATTGTCAGTATGGGATTATTAACCTACTCCCTAAAGCCACATGGAACCCCTGTTCACCCAATCTCCAACTTAAAGCATTAGAATTTATGTGCTTTAGCATGGAGGCTATAGAGAGCGGATCCTAAGACAGGGACTTAAGTATTGACACTTTATTTGAGAAATGCAAGCCCAGGATGTGAGGATGTGGATATAAAGAATATGAGGCAAGAAAGATGGAAGCCAGGTGATATGATACATTACTATGTTAGTCCCAGCTTTACAACAGACTTTAAAGGGGAAAGTCTTTCAGAAGAGATGTTCTCTGTGCATGGACAACTCTGACCACGTTATAGGTAAGATCATGCCTTGACGTGATCTACAGAAGGACGAATAGAGGAAGAATTTATTTGCCTGAATCTCTCTATAGAGCCACATTTCCCACTGCTCATTATCCACACCATAAGGAATTAATTTGCAGGTTGTTTCATTCCAGCTCTTCATGGCCAATCAGGAACTGAGGCTGGCTCCCTAGGTAAAGCACCAACCCAGGGAGTGAGATTAGTAGGTAACTGAGGAAATGTGAGCAAAGCGCAAGGTCAGGGTCATCCCAATTCATTATTCTAAATTTACTACTACATCTCAATCTCTGTATTGGATTAGTTACCAAGTAGAATTATTTTTACTTCATAAATGTGTCTTAAACATGTCTTCTTATTTTATGCTCTTAGCATTTTTGTCAATGACAACTGCAACAATTTCTTAATTATTCACCCAAATTTAACCTTTCTTCCTTCCCCCGCATCCTCCAGCATCCTATCAGAGTAAGTTTCCTAAAGTATGACTTGTAATTTCACCTCAAACCTAAAAGTCCTTTGATAGCCCCCACCGACTCCAGAGTAAAATCCCCACCCATCATTAGCATAGACAGAGACAAAAAGTCCTCATATTCTATTCTCTGATTAAATCTTCACCCTCTTCCCTTGTCACTGTTCAAACAGTATTTTATGATCAGACTGTGATCTTCTGTTGTCATGTTTTCCAAATGTCCCAAGCTGCCTTTTTCATCCATCCATTTTATGTTATATTGCTGTCCATCTTCTATTCTTCTGTTCTGTTCAATCTTCAAGCTCAGTTCTAGATGAAAAAACAATAAAAAATATATATTTATTCACAAGAAATATTTTTTGAGTTACTCTTACATACCAGACATGACATTATGTTCTGATGGCACAGAAGTTAACAAAGCGAGCAAAAATCTCCCTCCTAGAGCTTATATTCTAGTGGAAGAATAAAGTAAATAAGTAAAATAGATAAAATGTTAGCTAGTGAGAAGTGACCAAGGGAAGAAAAAAATCAGGGAAGAGCAGTAACACCATTTGGGGGTTATAATTTTAGATAGGATGGCCTTCACTTGAAGAGGTGAAATTTGAGTAAAGGCTTGAAGAAGGTAAGAGAGTATGCCGTATAGATATCTTGGGGCAAAGCAAATCAGGCACAAGGGAAGGGACATGCAAAGACCCGGAGGTATAAGCATCCCTGGAGTGCTTGAGGAATTGCAGGAAAACAAGGAAGGTTAGAATGGTGAATAAAGGAAGAATAATGGAAAATAAGGTTATAAACCTAATGAGAGGCTCCCTTGTGTAGAGATGAGGTGGAGACCATTTTATAACTGTTTTTTAAATTTTTTATTTTTATTTTTATTTTCTCTTGAGTGAAAGGAAGCCACTAAAGGGCTTTAAAGGGACAGTAGAGAATGGTCCAGGCTATTCTGTTGAAAGTAGATAGCAAGAGTGCAAAGGCTGAAGCTGGGAGATGACTCAGCAGGCTTCTGTAATAATCCAGTATGAGACGATAGTGACCTGTCCCAGATGGTAATGATGGAAGTCATGAGTTGTAGTTAATCTCTGCATATATTTTGAGGATGTAGCAGAGTTGATATGTAGAGTAAGTGAATCTGGCATAAGCAATTGAAAGGGGGAGCAAAGGGAGGTTGGGGAAGGGGTGTAAGGAGCTCCATGTGGGGCATGTTTTGTATGAGATGACCATGAGTCATCCAAGGAGGGATGTCAGGTGTGCAGAGGGATGATTGAGGCAACATTTGAGTGTTTGCTAGAGGCTGTTTAAGAATCATCGTCCTAGAGATGGTACTTCAGTGCTTGTAAATCATTGGTGCCCTTTTTCAGAGTGAAAGCCAAAATCTTGTAATCACTGAGGAGGAGGTTATCAGTAGAAAATAGGAAATGTTCAAAGTCAGTTCAGGGACATTGTGATATTGTGACAATGTGACATATAAGGATTAAGGATTTGATGGGACCAGAAAAAAGACTGAGAAGGAACTGCCCATCAAGGAGAAAGAAAACCAACAGATGATAGTGTCCTGGGTTAGTGATTGAGGAGATAGAGGCTCGTGTAATAAATCAACACAATTACTTAATGACTTAAACACGATAGACACTTATTTTTTCCCTCACCTAATAATTTGAGCCACATGCTCTGGGATAAGTAGTACCTGCCTTTCATATAATGAGACATGTATTCATGTTTTCTCTAACTTATGCCTGTTCTACCATTCCCTGTTGGCTTTGTGATTATTTGAATTTATCAGTTAAAAGGAGAAAGCTTATTTCTTTAATACTGGAGAGTATATCCACTCTTTAATTTATTTGACTTGCACATGGTACATGTCGCTTCCATTTATGTTTCTATAAAGTCTGACTCATTCATAAGGTCACACTTATTTGCAAGTGAGGCTTGGCAATGTGGTATAGCTGTGTGTATTATAAGAAGAAGAGATAGAATTTTTTTAAATGTATGAATAGCTAGCAGTCTGTGTCATCCCAAATGAAGACATTTTCCATACTGCCTCTCTGTGAATTTTAATTTTCCTTTAATTGCTGTTTCTCCTTTAATGGATTTGATGACAGCACATATTTCTGGTTTTCACACTGACCGGCACTTAGACGTTCAATAAATATTGTGAAAGAAAAAGATGAAAGCATTAAGGTTATAAGATGTTTTATGGCTTATAAAATAAAGTAAGTAATATAAGCACAATCCCATTTCTTCGATGGGTAGCAGGAGGCTCAGAAAGATTGTGTCTTGCTAAAAAAAAAACACACACATAGCTAGTAAGTAATGACTATGACTCTTAAACCCAGATTTCTTGGTTAGAATATGAATATAAATAGCCTTGATTATTCTCTATTTTGATTTACTTGTCAAAGAATGAAAGTGAAAATGAAATATTTAAACAGCTAACTCTGATATGTGATTTACTGACAGTTTTACTATAACCTCTATTTAAGTATTGATCTTGGATTATGACACAGACCAATGAGCTATTTTAGTTCTCTAATGACATTATGTTGGAGGGAGAGTCTGGTCGCAGAGGCACTGGCATTACAATTTAAAATTACTGAGGGAAGCTGGAAAAGAAAACAAACGAAATTCAGCAGGGACAATTCAATTAGGGGACTACAGTGTAGGGGAAAGATGAATATAAACAGAAATAATCTTAAAACGGAGTAGAATGCAATGCTTAACAGGAGAGTTTCATGAGAAGGGTCAGGCGACTTTAGTGGCAGATCTCACCTTGCTTCAGGTCAACGTGACATTGCTTTCAGAGGAGACCACCTTTCTGCTTTCATTCTGCCGGCTGGGGGAGCACCTTTCACATGGAAGGTGCTGGGCACTGTTGCAGGGATTCAGAACACCTTGAAGATGGCCCTTGAGGTATCAATAACAGTTTACAAGGCAAAGAGCATTTATCAGTTACGGTTTCTCTTTGAAAGTGACAGAAAACCTCTCTCAAAGTGATTTCAACATTAAAAGCAAATAATGTGTTCGTGTGATTAAAAAGTCTTCAAGGAAAAGCATCACCAGAGTCTCCAGCTAGGCCCTTGTAGTTTTGGTTTTGTAGATGAACTTTGGCTACTGGTTAGCAGGCTCCTTTCCTGAAATCAGAGTCATCGAGGGAGCCATAGTCCTGGGATTTTCGCTGGGAGGCCTGGCCTAGATCCCAGGCTTGACTCCTAGACCTCAGGAGATGACTCCTGACGTAGGAGATGACCCAGCAGGCTCCTGTAATAATCCAGACTTCAGGAAGGAGCCATGTCTTAGGAGCCCCATGGGTACCATGTGGAAATTAGTCATGTTTGAAAAAGAGAAGGGATGCCTGCCAGATAGCAGAGCAGAAGGTGAGGCCATTTCAGGAATAGGAAACTATTTTAGAAAATGAATGTATCAGAGCAAGATTGAGGTCTTTTTTTTTTTTTTTGTAATTAGTCTGTGTTTGGTGCCTGGGATAATGATTGGCAGCTAGTGCTTGATAGATTTTTATTAAACACATGAATGAATAAATTAGTGAATGGATCAATACATTGATAGAAAGCCTTCTCCAGTTTGGCTGGGGCATGCGATGTCATATAGGAAAATGTAGAGTAGTGGGCATATCGATGGCAAAACCAAAATTTAATAAAGCAGAGAAAGCAGCTCTCATTTTTAACTCATCTCCATGCACTTTTGCTGTTGACCAGCTCTAACCCACTGAGCCAGCCGCTCCTTCCTGCCCCGCCTGCTCTTGGATGACTTTTTGCTGCTCAGTAAGTGCCCGTAAGAACACACTTACTGATTTTTACCATAGCCAAAGCCAGCTGTAAACATGAAGGTATGTCCTCTGCAAAATTAAACATACATTTATCCTAAACCAAAAAATGAAATGTGTTGCATCAACTGCTATTTGAGATTATTTGCACCAGTGCTCTCCATCATTAGTGTGGGTAATTGGGCTAAGACTGTACAAATGCTAATTGGAGCATCACAGGCTATGGGAGGGTTCCAGTAGGGGATTATGAGTTATGGCTGATCACTAGTTGAATTAGTCAGAAGTGGTGTCTTTTCTTAACAACAAAACTAAGAAAACCCTCCTTTGTAAGTCTTTACCAGTAGTTATAATGGATGAGGTTTAGATGTACAACAATGACAGTGACACAATGTGTACATCCAAATAAAAGCTGAATTTCAAAATAATAAACTTGGCACAATGCACACCTTTTCAACTAAGCTGCCCTTGCTTATTTTGGGGAAAATCTCTTTTGAGGGTAGGCTTCAATTTATGATTATGTAATAAGACCCATTTTGTTATTTTACTCTACTTACTTTTGTTCTGTTAAATGGAAAAGATACAGCACTCATTACTCCCCAAACTATTAATTTCAAGACTTGGTTGTTTCCAAAAATTAAATCTCTTTCAATATTAATTATGAGTACACACCGTGTATAGTCAAAAGAATGTGCTGTAGGATCAGAAGAGTCCCAAAGAAGGATTCTAAATCCACTCTGACCAACCGAAGATCATCTGAGAAAGAAGACATTTTCTTGGATAAATGAAAAGATGCCCAACAACATTAATTATTAAGGATGCATAAATCAAAACTGAAAGGAACTAGCACCTTCTACCTGTCAGAATAACTAGACTAAAAAAGACAAGAAATAGCAAGTATTGGCAAGGATGTAAGGAAATAGGAACTCTTGTGCACTGTTGGTGGGAATACTTGATGCCACCATTGTGGAAAACCATTTGGAGGTTCCTCAAAATATTAGAGATAGAACTACCATATGATTCCTCAGTTCCACTTCTGAGTATTTATCTGAAGAAAGTAAATATAGTAACTTGAAAAGATAAAGGTAGTCCCATGTTGATTCCAAGAGCCAAGATGTAGAACAACCTACCTGTCCATGGCTCGGTAAATGGATAAAAAACTATGGTATGTATGGACACTGGGGTATTACTTAAGTCATAGAAAAAGAATGAAATCGTGCCATTTGTGACAACTTGGATGGAACCTGAGGGCATTATTCTAGGTGAAATAAGTCAGAGAAAGACAAATACAGTATGATCGCTCAAATATGGAATTTTTAAAAAGTTCACAGATAAAAAGAACAAGAAGTAGGGCTGAGAGGTAGGAGAAAAGGGTTAGAAAATATATATGTCTTATTTTGTTTTCATGCATATATAAATCTTAAATTTCAGAAGATTTTGCTTGAACCTTCAAGCCAGGTTCTGGAACACTAAAAAAATCTACTCAGAAACAAACAAAACAACATAATAACAGCCCTTGACACCTGAAACTCCTTCCCATTTTCTCTTGCACCTTCTACAAGAGAACTAGAGCTAGTTCCTAAGATCCTTGCCCCATTCCTAAGGTGGCCCCTGGATTTCTGACTCTCTAGACAAGAGAAATTCTTCCCTCTGAAATCTTAATCACAGACTTGCTTTGGTCTTGAGCACCCCCCCCCCCCAGACGGCTTACACAATCACTACTCCTAGACTGTTCTTCATTTTCATTGGATTTATTCTTCTACTTCTGTTTTACCTTTACTTACCTCACTCTGCATTTCTTTCCTCTCCGTGTACTAAATTTGATACTCTACCACTTCCATCATGTTCTAGAAAGCAACCTAAATTATCTTGACTGCTGGTTCTGGAGAGATACCCAACCCTTATGAACCTCACTGTTGACCTCTGCCCTTGGGGATGTGGAACAGTCGGTGATAAGCTTGGATGGGATGGGGTAGAACCTCCATACAGCCATGGACACACCTTCACAAAGACCCTCACTTTTTCCTGGCTCGTTCTTTTATTCTCCACAGTTCGAACAGATTGGTGAGCTTTTGACAAATAAATACAACTGCAAAATTACCACTGTACTCAATCTATAGAACAGTTCCATCATGTGGAAATTCCCTCATGCCCCTTGTTGACAAGCTCTCCTCTGCCCTCAGTCTTTGGCAACTACTAATCTGTATTAACTTCTTAGAGTTGTGGTTTTCTGGGATATCATTTCAATAGAATTGTACAATAGATAGCCTTAGAGTCTACCTTGTTTCTCTCACTTAACCTAATGCATTTCACATTTGCCTACATTGTTGTGAAGATCAAAAAGTAATTCAGTTGTTGCATTGAATTCATTGTATGAATGGACCATAGTTTGTTTATCCTTTCATCCATTGAGGAGTGTATCTGTTCTTCCCAGATGTTGATAATTATGAATAAAACTGTTATACCATGCATGTCTAAATTAAGAATGAATACAAGTTTTCATGTCATGTGACTAAATATCTAAGCAATTGCTGGGTCATATTATAGATATAGCTTAACTTTAAAGGAAAATGGTGAATTATTGTCCAAAGTAGATATAATATTGTTCAGTCTCACCAGCAAAGTAGGATGGTTTCAGGAACTCCCCATCTGTTTTTTTTTTAATAAGCAATCTAGTGTGTGTACAGGTACATCTCATTGTGATTAAATTTATATTTGCCTCATGACTAATGTTGTTGAGGGCATTTTCCATACACATATTGGCTAATCACGTATCTTATTTAGTGACATTATCTGTTTTAATCTTTTGACCCCTTTTAAGGGTTGTTTTTCTGTTATTACTGAGTTTTGACTGTTAATCTGGAAAAAAAAAAGTCCTTTATCGGATATGAGTATTATAAATATTTTCTCCCAATCTGTACTTTATTTTTTGTTAATAGCCAGAGAAGTTTTCAATTTTGATAAAATCAAATCAACCTTTTTTTTTTTTTTTTTTTTTTTGTATTTGATTCATGGTTAGGGTCACAGTAATTTCACTTCTTTGTCTTTGGGATTCTCTATTGTCTTCACTTGGATCTCTGTGTCTGTTTTCACTAACAGGACAATTTCTTGATTAGCATAGCTTCCTAATAAATCTGGATTACGCAGTTTGCATTGTCCATGATCACTCTTCTGTTTCTGAGTAGTTTCAGCTATTCTAAATTATTGCCTTTTCCCAATAAATTTTAGAATCATTTAGATATTGACTGATGTTGCATTGAAGATGTAGTTGAGATTGGGCAGAAAAGACTTAATACTGAGTCTTCCAAATGATGATCATAACATAACCCTGCATTTATTCAAAACTTTAATTCCTCTTGTGAGTATTTTATAGATTGTAGCATACAGCTCTCACACATATTTTAATTTACACCTAGGTATTTAATGTTTTTTGATGCTACTGGGAATTATATTTTTAAAAATTTTAGTTTCCAGTTGTTTGTTGCTACTGCATAGATATAAAAGTGATTTTGTATATTAAGTGTATATCTTGCAACCTTGCTAAACATTAGTCCTATTGGAATTTTCTTTTGTTCTGGTGGCTCATAGATTTAAGCTTTCCCTATGTTCCATTTCAGACAGGAACTCTCGAAAGTTTCTGCTCCTCTGCTGGTGGCAGCCTTCTGCTTTTCCTTACTCTAAACCTATAAGCCTGTGTTTGAAGGGTCAGGGTGTTGTTCTCTTACATCCTCCTCATTTTTGGGCAGTCCCATGTTCCCTGCTTTTGGGAGTGGAACTTTTTCAGTGACCCTGCCCCTCGCAGCAGGTCTGGATTCAGGATAGTTGTCTGTCTCTCACCCAGAGACAGAGAAAAAAAAAATTTTTTTTAAATCTTTCCTCCTTCCCCAAGTCATACTGGAGTCTTCACATGTGTCTGATGGGTAAAGAGTTTTTGTTACCCTTCCTCCACTTGTTCAAGTGTTTTGCTTCTAAAGGAAGAAGGTCCTGGTCCAGGCTTCATGCCTTTCCACAGCATTGTTTGCTGTTCTCTCTCAGGCTGTACCAAGAGGGAGCCTTCTGTTCTGTCCCATTTTGTTTGTTTTGTTTGTTTTTTTGTTTTGTTTTGTTTGTTTGTTTGTTGAGCATCCTTTGAGGTCTGGGGATAGGAGCTTGCAAGTGTCTATAAACATCCTTAGTGTCAACAGTTCTATGTTTTCCTATTGACCAACATGTGGTCTTTAGAAATTCATATTGTAGCAGAAGGTTTCCTACTTACTTACAAGAAGGTTTCCTACTTGTCTCACTCCAGATTTCTGTCCCTGGTGAGCCAGGGCTGAGCCCTTTTCTCTTGAAGATGCCTGGTCTTCTTTTTCAGATTTTAGTCTACTTGGTTCTGTGAACTGAGGTTTGATGGGCTCAAGAAGAGTTGATATGTAGATTTTCACATTTCTTCTTGATAGAGTGGGAGCAGTATGTTTCTACTTTTGTATATATTAAGTGGGAGCCAGAACTCTGTTTTAGTCTTAGCCTTAATTTTTCTGCCAGTAAATAAACCGGCTGAGTTTCAGTTTTTAGTGCCTGGTGCAAAAGAATGGAGAGACAGTAATTTAATATGGGCAATGAAGTTTTTCTTCTTATATTGAACTGTCTAAAGCATATTCATCTGCACTCCACCCCTACCCCAACAACGTAATTGTCAATCCTGAGACCCTCCTAGGTAGACATTTTCTGGAGCTGCAATTTTTATTTGGATAGACTAGAGTTACACGATATTACATTCTTTATATAATAAAATTGTGGGAAAAATAGGATTCTTTTTCCCTCTCTCTAAATATTATTTCTCCTATCTGTTGGCTAAGGAAGTCTCTTTTATGTTCTCTTATAAAAGATTTTCCTTAATATGTCTTTTGAGTACTTCTCATTTCCTACAAGTTATTACTTTTCTTGACTCAACGTCATTTTTAAAGGCACTGCCTGCATAAGGTCTGGAGTATTTTTTTTTTCATTGCAGACAAATTGTAATTCCTGAATGTCATGAGCTCCCAGATCTCTTCATAGTGAAAAATACTGGTACCTGTTTCAAGACCTTTTTTAATGCAGCTTCCTCCTTTTATTTCAAGCCTAATTTTTTTTTTAAGATTTTATTTATTTATTTGACAGAGAGAAAGATCACAAGTAGGCAGAGAGAGAGAGAGAGGAGGAGGCAGGCTTCCTGCCGAGCAGAGAGCCTGATGCGGGCCTCGAACCCAGGACCCTGAGATCATGACCTGAGCCAAAGGCAGAGGCTTTAACCCACTGAGCCACCCAGGCCCCCTCAAGCCTCATTTTTTTTTTAATTTTATTTATTTGACAAATAAAATAAAAAAATTTTATTTATCTGACACAGCCAGAGAGGGAACACAAGCAGGGGGAGTGAGAGAGAGAGAAGCAGGCTTCCCGCCGAGCAGGCAACCCAATGTGGGACTTAATCCCGGGTCTCCAGGATCATGACCTGAGCCGAAGGCAGTGGCTTAACCAACTGAGCCACCCAGGCGTCCCTCAAGCCTCATTTTTAAATGAAAATATCAAGTGTGTGCTTACCAACATTGACTTTTTGTTCTCCACTCCAATCTATTCTGACCTTCTCTTGCTTTATAAAAACCTGGTTCAAAATGCTCTTTTCTGTGGAAGACTCTTACCTCGTTTTCACAGGCTTGCACCACCCGTCTATCCTCATTTTCTGTTAATCGAGTGCGGTGAAAAGAACTATGAAGTTGAGGTGGGAAACTGTATTTTAATCTGGGTCTGGCTACTCTCTAGTTTTGGCTTTTTTTTTTTTTTTTAATCTAAGATTGACTTTGTTTATTCCTCTCTGTTAATAAACCCTGACATAGGAAAGATTTTTTTATTAATCTTATTTGGGATTTGATTAATACTGTTTGACTAGTTTCATCTTTAAAAACTATCTTTGATTATTAATTTCACTATGTCTTCAAATACGAGAAAAATCTGTTTGTTGTTAATGTAAAGCAAACATATGTATTTAATGTTTGAACAATTATGGTTCTTGTTAGGATTCTCAGTCCAAAGCTGCCTGTGACCTTAAGATACAGTTTCATAATTTTATCAGCTAGCAAGGGATTGTCTTTACCAACATTGTTTTTAAAAAATTCACATAAGGGCACCTAGGTGGCTTACTTGATGAAGCGTCTACATTCAGCTCGGGTCCTGATCCTGGGGTCCTGGGATGGGGTCCTGCATCATCCTCCCTGCTCACCTGAGAGCCTGCTTCTCCCTCTGACTGCCACCCTACCTACTTGTGTCACATTAATGGGGTGCCTGGGCGGCTCAGTAGTTTAAATGGTTGACTCTTGGTTTTTGCTCAGGTTGTGAGATCAAGCCCTGCATCTGGCTCTGAACTCAGTGCATAGTCTACTTGAGATTCTTTCTCCTCCCTCTTCCTCCCACTCTGTTCCTCCCTCTGCTCTTTCTCTGTCTGTCATAAATGAATGAATGAATGCATGCATGCATGAATGAATGAATGAATGAATGAATAATCCTCCCCCACTCACATTACTTTTACGATTCAGTTCTTTTTATTAAGAAATTTGGGCCTCTAGAAAAATCTTTTTAGTGACATTTTTAACAGACTTTATTTTATCTTCTATATTTCCTTCCTGCTCACAGTATATTTGCATCTGTCTCCTTCCTTCATTTTTAAAATTAATAGACCATTTTAGAGCAGTTTTATGAAATTGTTCAGCAATTTCAGGATCCTCATATACCCCTTTACTCCCCCCTCCCTGACTTCCTTTCATTTTTATTTTTTTTTAAGATTTTATTTATTTATTTGAGAGAGAGAGTGAGTGAGAGAGAGAGCATAAGAGAGGAGGAGCAGTCTCCCTGCGGAGCTGGGAGCCCGATGTGGGACTTGATCCTAGACTGCAGGATCAGAACCTGAGCTGGAGGCACTGGCTTAACCAACTGAGCCACCCAGCCCCTAACTTCCTTTTAATACTAACATCTTGCAGTAGTGTGATACATTTGTTGCAGTCAATGAGCCAATGTTGACACCTAATTATTGAGTAAAGTCTATATACATTAGGATTCAGTCAGGTTGTTGTACATTCTATGAGTTTGGACAAATGAATAAGGACATGACCCTCAAAATATCACGCAAAACAGTGTAACTGGTTGAAAATTCTCTGCACTCTGCCTACTTGTCCTTCTCTTCATCCTCTTCATCCATCCCTGGCGACCATTGGTGTTTTTACTGTCTTCATAGTTTGCTTTTCCAGAAGGTTGTGTACTTGGAATTACTCAGTATATAGCCTTTTCAGATTGGCTTCTTTCACTTAGCAATATTTTTTTTAGGATTTTATTTACCTATTTGTGTGGGGGGGGAGTGCAGTGCAGAGGCAGAGGGAGAAACAGGCTCCCCACAGAGCAGGGAGCCCAATGCAGAACTCAGTCCCAAGACCCCAGGATCATGACCTGAGCTGAAAGGAGACGCTTAACTGACTGAATCACCCAGGCACCTCACTTAGCAATATTCATGTAAGTTTTATTCATGACTTTTTGTGGCATTGATAGCTTATTTCTTTTTAACTCTGAATTATTTATTTGTAGATAGAGATATACCATAGCTTTTTGCTTTGTTTTGTTTATCCATTCATCTATCAAAGGACATTTTGATGGCTTTCAAGTCTTGAGAATTACGAATGAAGCTGCTCCAAAAATACCTTCCTTCATCTTCGTAGCAATAGTAATCCCTACTCTTCTTCTGATCTGTGCTCTACCATGCCATAGCTGAACAAGTTAAAGACAGCATGTGAACCATAGGACACCTATCACATTGTCCAGTGAGATGACCAGTAACCTGTATGTGGGCCTTCTGTTAGGTATCTGTACAATAATCACAGCATACAAGAGCTATCATCACAACCCATCAAAACCTCTCTTTTTGGGGGAGTCTGTATTTGAAATACTCTGAAACACAATTTATCGGCCTAAAGTTTTACTTTAAAGAGAAATGGATGTATGCTGCCCGAGATGACCACTGAAATAAACTGCTTGACCTTGGAGGACAAAGTGACCACAAAGGAGAGGAGGCAGTTAAACTCAAAGACACTTGTGCCCAAGATAAACTTCAGGAGATCTGCAGCCTTGTCTGGAGTTGCCCAGGACTGGCGTTTTAGTGATAAGAGCCTTGCTGAAAACAAACTTGAGGGAGAGTGGATAGGGAAGACCGTGTTTAAAATTTCAAGTCTGGTATGCACTTAGTGACACTGGAGGAGATTTCTCCTCTAATTCCTGTGTGCATTTGTCTGGAACTCCATTCTTTTCTCTTGCTGTCTTAAAAACTAGCCTCTTAGCTCCTGCTGAAGGCTGTGCACACAAGAATTGCTGGTGCCAATGCTTGCTCCCCCCATTGAGAAAATATGAGCAGTAAATCAAAGGAACATAAAAGCAGTGAAAGGCTATTTCTGCAAGGAGATGCTTTGCTATCACAATATGACACTGCTTTCTGTAAAAAGTATCTCAGTTTCATTTTCTAGTTAAATCTGTGGAAAATATTTTGATGTATTTTGTCCAGAGTATGCTGTTTGCTATTTCTACTATTCTTCCCTTCCCCCACAGGACTCACTTGTCCCAGATAATTTATTGGTAATGATAAACCTAATTGGACATCAGTATTTATGTAACTTAATGGATGAAATTGATATTAATATTTTCCATAATATAATATAAGGAATATAATACTGGAAGGGGAGGAGAAATAAGAAGACTTCCATTGATAATGATGATGAAAAAGAAAAAAAAGAGAAGAGGAAGAGAGATCAGAAAGGGGGGGGAGGAGGGAAGGAAAAGAAAAGGAGGGAAGAAGAGGAGAAGGATGAGGAGGAGAGGGGAGAGGAGGAGTATTTTTTTATCCGTTACCCTGCTGCTGGATTCAGGCACTTTTTCCTTTAATCTTACACCAAATATAAATGGGCTTGAGGCAAAGAAGGATAAAGAGGTACTGCTGGGGCAATGATTTGAAGTTGGAACAACAACAAAAAGATAGATGAGAGAAATGGCAGCCAATGAGAAGTTCAGGCATAACTAAGAGGCATGCAGAAGGGAAAGGTGCATAAGGACATCACTGTATAGATATCTCATGTGGGTCCCCTAAGAAAGGGGCAAAATGATGCCCATTGAAACACAGCTTATGCTCTTGAGATTCAGGAAGGCTGCTGGCTCTTTGGGCATGTTGGTGACTGCAGAGAAAATACTTCTCCATTCTACCTTCCTCTATTACTAATCTCTTTCTCTACCAATTATCATAAATGTCAAAATCTCAGGCTAAAAGGATCCAAATGCATTATATCTAAGTTCTTCTTTCTCAAGTATTCTAAATTTTGCAATTATTTCCATTTATAAGGTTTCCCTGATACCAGGACTTATACCTAATCTCCAGTTACAATAACTTAACTTGTCATGACTTAGGATTTCTTAATTCTTCTAGACTCCTTCTGTGGCACCCAGCAAAGTGAGGAGACATGGCAAAGGATGAGGTAATTCCGGGTACCTGATATGAACAGCCTGTATGGAGTTCATGGCCATGGTTTCTAATACTGAAATGCAACTTTCGTACTCCTTCAGAGAAGCTAGAGAGAGCCATTTGTCTTTTCCAACTGCTTGTGAGGAAGATTTTCATAATTTTTGCTACTATCAGCAATGGAGAGAGCCTGACACTAGAAGCATTTTTACATGTTACTAACATGTTTATTCTTACATATTTATGTTTCCATAGCTCATGTTGCTTATAATTCCCATTCCCTTTGTTAAGAGCACTTGTGTCCTTCACTGAGCAGGGCAGTGCAGCATCATTTTGTGGGAAATCTTTGGAACTAACCACATCCTAGAGTAATTTCAAATAATAATGTTAAATGAGGTACAAATTACAGGGAACTGCTGTTTGAAAATCTTGCCTAATGAATAGGAAAAAATATTTGAAGCATCAACAAGATATTAAAAATTCAGATTCAGAGATGAAATTTGGAATGATTTTAAATGTTGCATCGAAGGAAATAAAAAGGAACTCCTACTCTCAGGAAGCGTTTGGTTTTAGAGGAGCAATCAGTGCTATTCTGGAAGAGTGTGAAGGCAGAATGGATCACTGCCCTTTAGTTGGCATCTCATTCCTGACATCTATTTGGGAAAGAAATGTCTGCTAGGAAAAAAAAAAAAAAGAAGAAGAAGATTTTAATATTGGCTGCCTGTTGGGATAAAACTCACTCTGGACCTGCAATGCTGTTAGTTCTTCTTTCCTACGAAATCAAGTGGTAAAACTGAACTGAATGGAACAAAAACAAAAATTATAAATCATACACACACACACACACACACACACTCACACACACTTACACACACACAACCAAAGCTAGTGGAGCCATGAAGAGTGAATTAATGGGAATGTTGTACTTCTACTTAAAAAGGTCCGCACATATTTAAAATACACAGACTCTGAGAATTTGGATGTTGAAATTATTACTGTTTTCTAACATTTTCAGTTTCAAGTCACCCCTTCAAATTTGCACTGTTCCATTGGGCTCATTCAATAGTACCAGCATTTCTAAGGATAATTCAGAACACAGTGCTCCTTTGCAAAACTTGCTTAGCAAGAGTTAAACTGTTCCTGACACAATGCATTTTATTTTTTTGGTTTTTGTGTTTTTTATTTTATTTTACTTTGAAAGATTTCATTTATTTATTTGAGAGAGCCAGCAGAGCACAGGGCCCAGAGGGATGAGGAGAGGCAATGGGAGAAACAGACTCTTAGCTGAGCAAGGATCCCAATGCAAGTTTCTATCCCAGGATCCGAGGATCATGACCTGAGCCAAAGGCAGACACTTAACCCACTGAGGCACCCAGGTGTCCCTGTTTTTTGTTTTTTGTTTTTTTAAGATTTTATTTATTTATTTGACAGAGAGAGGAACAGAGAGGGAACACAAGCAGGGGGAGTAGGAGAGGGAGAAGCAAGCTTCCCCCTGGTGTAGGGAGCCTGAGGCAATGCCAGTAATCAGGATCAGGAC
The DNA here is from genome assembly GCA_004023965.1 of Spilogale gracilis. Classification (NCBI taxonomy): domain Eukaryota; kingdom Metazoa; phylum Chordata; class Mammalia; order Carnivora; family Mephitidae; genus Spilogale; species Spilogale gracilis. Next base: position 39,239 of record PITA01016292.1, read on the forward strand.
CTGAGCCAAAGGCAGATGTTAATGGCTTAACTGACTGAGCCACCCAGGTGCCCCTGGGCATCCCTGTTTTTGTCTTTTGTTCAAGTAAAGTAGAAGCTTTACAAAGGAAATCAGACTCTAATTAAATTAGGTTGGAGCTGCCAGATAGTTGTATGTGAAAGTCAGAGAGGTTGACCTCTCTGGGAGAGGTTGGCAACTTCCTGACAAGTGCTCTTTAAGCCCTGTCATTCAGTAATGCAGGTGTTGATTTTGGGAGTTCATTCTTGTGGCTCCACCCTGTCGGGGAGATCTTTTTTATCTCTTTTCCTGGTCCAGGTGTTCGGCATGACTGCTGTTCTTTCTCTGGGAGCTGAGGTTTTGAATTCCCGACACTTAGGGGTGGAAGGCATTTTGCAGACCAATGACTGCCATCCGTTATTAATTCATTCACAAAATGAGTCCATTGTGTAGGATGTGGGACGTGGTGCTGTCCATTCTCTGCTGGAATACCTCTGCAAAGAGGGGCTCACAACTCCCTTGTGAGGTGGGGGTGCTTTCGTTGTTTGGAAGTCATTTTTTATAACAGAAGTGAGTCTTTTTAGAGCTAGCTGGCTGTGAGCATTTAAATGATCTGGCTAGATCTGCCTGCTTCCCCAAGGAGCTTGTTATATTTTCAGTGGATTACGTTAAATGGTGAGTTAGAGTAGAGTGGCCTTCCCATCTTCAGCTCCACTATCATAGTTTCTGTGACGTCGGAAACTAGATTTAGGAGCCAGCTGGATCCACAGTCTCCATGCCTTAAGCTCCACTGCTGACTCATCACTCCTTCTTCTACCTAGCTACACATCCTAGGTTCACAGGAGTGAGAGATAGATACACAGAGACACACAGACATATACATAGGCCCATGCCTATGCATATACACAAGCACATATGCAGACAAAATGGCACCCATTTGTCTCAGGGATCTTGTGGTCTTAACCCCATTGCCATCTCCCCATGAGCTGCATGAGCCCAGTGAAGGACTCTTCCAGGTCTAGAAGGTGGCCATCTTTTCCACTGAAGTCCATATGCATGTATGTCCTTATAAATGGGGAAATCAAAGCTACTCCTATAAACTTAGAAGAAAGAGAGATTTTTTTCCCCTCTAAAATTTAAGAATGAGTTTGCTCCTAGCAGCTAGACCCTTCTAGGGAGGGAGCTGTTCTTGGTTTCTAAGCAAAATATCCTCCGGGATAAGGGCAAACGACAGTAGGATAATTCCAGAACAGACCACTTCCTAGGAAAGCAAGAGACGCTTTCTCTAGCCTAGTTGCCGTTGACCCTTCTGCATCTTGTGGTTATGATCCTATAAATCTACCATGTGTTAGTTCCTTGTCTACTCTTTGGGGGAGGGGATATATATGTAAATACACACACATACATACCATAGTGATAGGCAAAAAAAATTACTTAGAGGCACTGAAAGTAATGAATCAATTTTTTTGGCACAAGTCTTTCAATCATGCTTAGGTAATTCATTTGAATTCCTTGCCTCACAGTTGAACTTTGTTAGGTAATTTTTGAATTGAGTTACCAGTGAACATTATCAAGTGATAAGGGCTTTGTTGGAAACTGTCCCATTACAATATTCAATACAAGTCCCACTTGGCTCCACAGTTTGCTGTGTATAGCTGAAGTAAGATAATTTTCATATTGTTCGACAGAGAAATTCAATTTGAATAATGAATAGTTATTCTTTGAAAACACAAAGAGGACACAGTGTCTTCAGTGGGAAAGTTCAGAGATCCTGGTACCTTTGCCTCAGTCTGGTTCCTCTTTAGCATTTTGGTGTGTGGACTTTGAGAAGGCAGCTTAAGTTTAATGAAACCAAAACTGTCTATAAACTGTAGCTACTTTTATAAGTATACGAATTACCAAAATAATCTGTCTGAGACTTTGGAATATACAAACTAAAGAGGTAGAAGTGAGGAGAGTGTTGGTTGCAAGTGAAGGGCAGGAAAGTGGTGGTTTTTTATGTGTCTTATAGGAGAAATCTGCCCACTTCTTGAGTTTTCAGCCATTTAGTTACTTTCTGAATAGATAAAGTCTCTACCATGTAAGTTATTTTGGGGAGCAGGACCTACTTCCACCCTATACACTGGAAAACACAGATCTTCAATAGTTTAAGTAGAGAAAATAGGCTCCAACAATTGGAAGCTGAACCTGGAGCTAATTATACAAAAAGGCAATGATAGGAGAGAATTTGTTCTGGTTCATTGAGATGTGGAAACCAATTCCAGCTTCCAAAGAGGGATCCTGTGGGGGTATGAGCAACAGGGAGCATCCCACGCAAGGACGACACCAGTGCGGGTCTGTGTCCAGGGTTCAAGCTGCTGTGGGGTGTCCTTACCACACCTTGCAGGGTGACTTCGGATATGGCTCGAAGCAGTCTTTATTCCTGTTTACTAGCCTTCATTTTATAAATCTGTGAGTTACCCCCAGGTATTTGTATATTTTAATTTTTGTATAGCTTAAATTCTTTTTCCTTTCTAAATGGTCAGATTTAGTTTCTGTTGCTTGCAGTCAGAAGTCCTAACAAATTCTGCCCTGGACAAACTATGCATGATTGAAATCAGCCCCTCCAATGACATGATACAGTAAGAATTATATCCACTTTCATTTATCCTCACAATAAGCCATCATTCTCCACTCCTTTCCTATATCAGTCCTCCAGGGCAGGAAATGGACATGAGTTCATTGAATGTAAGATGCTGAAAAATTGAAATTTGACTATTCCAAATGCTCTGTTCTATACCCTTCGCTTAGAAAATAAACATTGTTGAATTTTAAGTGATTTAATACTTAGTGAAAGAATTTATCTTGCTACATATCACAGTAGGGTGGGAATAATTTAGAACTGTTCCCTGTTAAAAGGGCAGGCTTTCCATTTTGAGAGCTTATGTCAAAGAAAAGACCAGTATTACACCAATTCATTATATTTTCAGCTTTGTCCACTGACTGATGGTTGATTTTAGTATTAGTCTGACATTAATATCTTGTTTTTTTTCTTAGCTTCTCCTAATTACCATCGACTGATACTCCTTGAAAATCAGTGGACACTAGTTATAATACTTATTAGACTTCATATCATTCCATGGCACTGGTTTTTGATCATGCAAGATCATATTGTGACATTATCTTTGGATGACAAATAACTTTCAGAATGTGTACAAATTTGTTTCTTGATGTTCTTTCTCCTTGAAACCTAGACTTTTTTTTTCATACTTACTCTGCTTATGGTCTGCTCTTGCTCCTGAGGACTTATCATTAAAGATATTAAAGTGAGTGTTGATGGAAGTAGAGTGGGAACAGTAAGAGCAGGAAATGTTCGAACAGCCCACATCTCATGTGTGCACGCTTGTTGCCAGACACCGTACTAGATTCAGCACATTCAGCACATCCTGAAGTCTGCATGAATTCACCCACAGTCCCAGGAGGCAGACTCATACTCTCATTTCCCACAAAGAGTCTGAAACTTAGTAAGATCAAGGAATTGCCTGTGTTCACATAATGAGTGAGAAAGCTGGGATTTTTATCTTTAAATTCCAGACTCAAGTTCCCGAGCTCTTTTCCTCTTTTTATATAGTTATGCTCTATTCTCAGAGATGTGTATCCACCAAGAAAATCTCAGTGACAATAATTTGACTGAGGTGGAGAGCCCTTAGGGAGAGATCATAATACTTTTCCTTATAAATCTAGACCTTAAACTTTTTTTACATCACAGATACTTAGAATATAATGGAATGTGTGTGTGTGTGTGTGTGTGCGTGTGTGTATACACACACATACAAGAACTTTGTAACTATATGTGTATAGTTTTGACCTTCCTGATAAACTCTAGTGTAGGATCCTAGTTTAGATGCCTGCATATTACCTGATACCCTGCAGGAGTCCCTTAAATCCCATAAATGGATGATTTCATATTGTTGTTTATAAGGTATAGTTTATATTCTAAATGTCATCATTTCATAAATTTATATTGCATGTGGACACAGAGGATTTGAGAGCAGTTCCAGGATTCCGATTCCCAATGCTATACATTATTATTGAAAACAGATGGCTTCTCAGGAGAGCACGGTTTTGTGATCAACCAAACTTTATCCAAGTCCCCTGATCTATATAGCACAGCACATTGTAATGTTCAGTACTGCAAACTAATGCTACTGCTGTCAAGGATATTTAATTAATCTGAAATTTCTAATATCACTTAATTCCTTGAGACAGTGTAGAAATGCTGTATTCCTTTTTACCAACATGCTATTTCCTCTTGATATTTTGTGGGAACTTGTCCATCATTCAGAAGCAAAGTCTTTAATTTTTTAGGACCAAGTATTGCCAAAAGACAACATTCATGGGACTTTAACTCGTACATAAAACTATATTCAACACTAACTAAATTGAGAATTGAAAGCATCCCAGGAGAGAAAGAAATATCAATACTGGCTATATTTGCCAGTAGTTCAGACATCTTATAAAGAGGATACTATGGAGGGCCATTCCATCCATCCTTGGGGACCAGGACCCTTGTTTCCCTAAGTGAGAGATACTAGCTGCTGATGACTCATAGCTGAGTTTCTCTTCAAGCTTTTCCTTTAGCCAGAGACAGCAGTCTTCTCCAAAGTTAAAACCTCATTTGATGCCTGGTGAATGAAGGTATCAGCAGTTTGCTCTTCTGCCTAGATTTGGGACAATTCTGAAAGGCCATACCAGTTCCAGGAGTCCCTGGACAATTGGGTGAGACCTCTGTTGGAAAATGAATCGAGTTCTGTTACCGCCTGGGGCCAGCCTCGGCAGAGATGTGAGTCCTGAACCACAGGATGTCTGGTGGGCGAAATAATGACATGGACACGGAAATCTGATGCAAGCTGACAGACCCGAGGTCAGTCAGGAGAGACCTATGAAGCAGACTCAGGCTCACTCTCTGGCTTTTTAGCATTGGCTTTCTAGCTCTAGCTCTCTAGCTCTGGCTTTAGCCCTTTTGCTTTGCTTCTATCTCTGTTGCTCTCTGTCTGCTTCTCTCTTTTCTGCTTTTTTTGCTTCTCTAGTTCTCTCTTTTTAGGCTCTCTTGCTTTCTCCTTGCAGGCTCTCTGCCTTTTTTTCAGGCTCTGCCTTTTCCTTTGTCTCTCTTGACTAACAAGGGCCCTAGTCTTTTATTATTCAAAAGTGAGGAAGTTGGGGGATGCAGTTAGGTTAAAGTTAAACAAAGTGATCCATATTAGGCAGAGTCAAGCCTTTCTAAGAAACCAGCCTTTACTATTAAAAGGAAAGTTTGTGAATAGACTCAGTTTGAATAGTTGAGCTGGAAGAACAAAAGGCAAGTAAAGATGGTGCTGATGACTGTGACATTAGCATAACTCCAAATTCTTGGCGGGGAGGAGGGACTTTCATTCACATTCACAGGTACCTCCACCAAGTTTACAGTGGCTTGGGCATGGTGGGAAGGGCAGATCACACACCATCCCCAACAAAGTTCAACTTCTCTCTCTTCTCGGTCTTATTTCCCTCACTTCCATAAAATTATGCCCTAAACCACCCCTCAGCAAGCTTTGGGAAATCAGTACCCATATCAAAATATGTTTCCCAGGAAACCAACACAAGATACCTTAAGAACAGTTTTAAGACTGTGGAGTAGTAGGAAATATCCTTCCTAGCCTGTAAGCCTCTCCAAGCACTTGCCACTTGGTAATAGAACTTTCTTTCCCTGGTGGCCTGGCATTAAGCTTTTATGGCTTGGCAATACAGATTCCTGGTGGAATGTGTTTTCATGCTCCAGCTGAAATTAGAAATATGTAAAAATATGTTTGAATTTCAAATGTAACGTGAAAATATTCTTGGTTTATCGAATATTTTAGAAGGTTGGATTTGAAATATGAGAGTATTCTTGGTTCATCAAACATTTTAGAAGGTTGGATGGATAACTTGTCCTTGGGGAGACCAAATCCTAAGTGTTCCATTCTTTCTTGTTCTTTCTTATTGATAGTGCTCCAGTCTCAAAGCCCTTTCAATGACAGTGTCTAGTGTCCATTTCTTACACTGTGGCAGCAAGATACACACTCAGTTGATGTTGTTTCACTGCATTCTCTGTGGCCAGCTACAGAAGGACATATTCCTCCACTGATGTAAGAGTCAAACACCCAAGAGGGCAGTCGGCTGGGAGACTTAGAACGCCGCACCTATCAAGGAAGACTCTGAGAGACCAGTTCCATGCAAAAGCAAAGGGTTTATTCGAGCATGCTCAGACTCACAGCCTGACCCCAAACCAGTCAGCAGCTGAGAGCCCCAAGTTTTTCCGGGGATGACCTTATATATGATTACAGTATCTGTTACAACAAAACCTGCACCTTGATAGCCAATTAGTTTAAGACACTACAGCCATGGTCTGCACGCAGGCAGCCAATTGTTTCCCCAACCACCTTTACAGGGGAACATATGTCCTAATTTGGGTTAGCAAGGGGTACGTGATGAATTGCACGCTTACAGTCTTATGGAATTTCTTTAGGTCTCTGTAGGGCTTGAGGGGGCTGGGTAACTGCCTGCCCGTTGCTAGGCTTAGATAACAGGAGGAGGGTCTGCTCTGACATTCTGGAGGGTGGAGGGGGGCCTTTACAGCATCCTTTCACTGACTGGACCAGGACAGGGACCCTTAAGGCGGTACTCATCCCTCCTTGCCCAAATTCTGACTAATGTGGTGGGAAGTTAATCTTGTGTTTTAATTAGTGATTGCCCCTCTGTTCACCACTGGAAAGCAGGACATGGGGAAGACAGTGCTTGTAATTTTTTTTGATTTATTTTAAATATTTTTTTCCACAGAATCCCCCTACTCACTTAGGAAAGTCTTACAGAGAATCTAGGGCTAGAAATGATCATAATAAATTTAAACCTAGAGACCATGGTATATTGATCTCATTGTAATCTTAAAATAGTTCCAGTACTTACAAATTACTTGAAAAAAATATGCCATCAATATGGATAATTATCAAGCGAAGAATGACATGTTGCTCTCCATATCAAGTCTGTCTCACTAAAAGTGACTAGTGTTGATATTTTAGGAGGGATCTTTCCAGGGAACAAAGGCATGTACCTATGTGATATGTGCTCACATGCACCACCACAGGCATAGACTGGAGAGTTGGTTGACTGTGGCGTTTAGAGATCCACCCATCCAGAGGACACGGAAAGAGACTTCCAAGAGCCCTGTGCCTAGTGGATCGCTTTGGTTGTGTTGTAAGTTTTCCTAGAACTAACTCACCAGAGTCTCAGTGTGAGATTCCATCTTATGCACAGGTGAATTCCGTGAGCTGTTTCCCTCTACTTTTCTTCCGTGTGTTTTCACAGTATGTCACTCCAGCCATGAGGAACAAAGCTGTTGCCTGCAGATAAAATGCCACATAAACAAGTTGACAAGGGTAGAAAACATATGGCAAAGTTGGTGCATGCTGTTAAATGTAAATACCATTGGAAATCATCTTTTTAATTACCGCGCACTTGGCTGTGATGGTGTAACATCAGAATATCTGGTTATTCCATTAAACAGTCAAAAAAGAGAAGAGAAACAAAAACTAAACTATACTAAACTAACTATTTAGTATAGTTATCTACACGTGTGGGATGAGAAATCGAACTTTGATGATTTAGACACAACTCAGGGTTGACTAAATTGTTCACCTTTTCATCAATTACTTATTAAAATAAACAACATTAGAGATGAATAGGAATAAAACACATTAACTAAATGTATAACTTTCTTATTGGTATGGAACTTTATTTGGATCCTTCTTTAATGCCCATTTAGTCCATTATTTAGTTAATTATCTGTGAGATTTCACCTTGTATAAGAGTTTGGGTTGGGATGCTGAAGGTAAAGGGGTAAAGAAGTCAGACAAAGCTCTTCTCCTCTTCTGCTAAGATCTAGTGAGGATT